>WNWK01002743.1:0-35000 GCA_009830355.1 Cherax destructor
TTTTAAGTAATATTAAATAATTTTAAACTGCTCTAATAGGCTATACATATAATTTAGATAAAATAAATTGCTCTAGTTTAAATTAGGTTAGGTTAGATTTCTAATATTTTTTTGTCCAAAAATAAAACATTTTATATCAATGTCAAGGAAAAAAATATATCTATCAATCTGTTACGTTTTTTACAGAATGCCTCAATAATTCACAGTATATTCTCATACATTATGGCTTGGTAATTTGCTCTGTGATTTCATATTGCAGGATTCAGTGTGCCAACTACTTTCAGAGATAGATAGATAGAAAGATAGACAGATAGATAGACAGATAGATAGAGAAAGAGATAGAGAGAGTATAAGGGTAAAGGTATGGGGAAATGATAGTGAGAAAGTCACCTCTGACGAAGTTAACATTTATAACCCAGATCACTTAGACCGTGACGCAATTCTCACCGATCATGTCACAGACCACGTATATAATAACGCAGTCCTCGCCTATCATGACGTATACAGTTCGATCATGAGTCAGTTACCCTGATGACGATGACCAGACTACCGGGGAGCTCCCGGGTGATTCACAACACTAACTCCCGTAGCTCCATACGTAACGGGGACATCCCTACGCATTTGCCAATATGGAGATCGTAAACAATTATGCGGAAATCACCACTGTAATACACATACACAAATGAGTGTATATGTATTATACATATATATATATATATATATATATATATATATATATATATATATATATATATATATATATATATATATATATATATATATATATATATATATATATATATATTTTAGCAAGACAACCACTATGAAAAATAGAGGAATTCCAAGCGCTTTCGTGACTACTCACATTATCAAGGAACTATAAAAGGAAACATGACAAGAAGGCTTATAAAGGGGCAGAATACACCTAACAATCACATTACACTAACAAAGACAACACCTCACAGTAGCGTAACATCGCACGACTCTGTGAAGAGGAACATAAGAAAGGACCTGAAACTCTTCCCAAGAATTAAGATTAGTCCAATTTATCATTAAATTCTTCCCAAATTTTATTAATTACAAATGAATCCAATTTATATAAACCAAAAGAAATATTCATATTATTTTCAAAACTGCTTTTAATGAAACATGATTCTATTATATTCCTCTCAACCATGGACTTGCTTGATACAACCTTCTCAGCATTTTGAAAATCAATTGGATGGTTAAAGTCTTCACATGAATAAATAGAGCATTAGAATCTTGTCCAGTTCTAATGCTATATTTATGTTGTTTTAATCTTAGTTCAAGACTTTTACCAGTTTGACCATAATAAACTTTATCGCATATTTTACAGGGAATCTTATAGACACATCCGTCAGCATTTTGGGGGAATTTTTATCAAAAGTCTTTTACTGTATCAAGATTTTTAAATACAACTTTGATATTAAAATTCTTAAGAAAGGAAGGCATATCAACCAAGTTTTCATGGTAAGGGAGAACCAACATATTTTTGGTTGAATAAGGTTGGTTGCATCCAGGACCTGGACCACTACGACAAGGTCCTGGATGCTCTAGAAGATAAACAGAATGCAGATGTTATATACACAGATTTTGCAAAAGCCTTTGACAAGTGTGACCATGGTGTGATAGCACACAAAATGCATGATAAAGGAATAACAGGAAAAGTTGGTAGATGGATCTATAATTTCCTAACATGTAGAACACAAAGAGTAGTAGTTAACAGAGTAAAGTCTGAGGCAGCTACTGTGAAAAGCTCTGTTCCACAAGGCACAGTACTTGCTCCCATCCTATTCCTCATCCTCATATCAGACATTAACATAAGAACATAAGAAGAACATAAGAAAGGAGGAACACTGCAGCAGGCCTGTTGGCCCATTCTAGGCAGGTCCTTCACATTCCATCCCACCAACAGAATATTTGTTCAACCTAATTTTCAATGCTACCCAAAAAATAAGCTTTGATAATTTTATTTACTCATGTGCAATTCCCACTCAAATCCAACCCCTTTCACTCATGAATTTATCCAACCTAAATTTAAAACTACCCAAGGTCCTTGCTTCAATAACCCTACTAGGCAGACTGTTCCATTCATCAACTACCCTATTTCCAAACCAATACTTTCCTATATCCTTTCTAAATCTAAACTTATCTAACTTGAATCCATTATTGCGGGTTCTCTCTTGGAGAGATACCCTCAAGACCTTATTTATATCCCCTTTGTTAATACCCCTTTTCCACTTGTATACCTCGATCATGTCTCCCCTCATTCTACGTCTTACAAGTGAATGTAATTTAAGGGTCTTCAATCTTTCTTCGTAAGGAAGATTTCTAATGCTATGTATTAATTTAGTCATTCTACGCTGAATGTTTTCTAACGAATTTATGTCCATTCTGTAATATGGAGACCAGAACTGAGCTGCGTAATCTAGGTGACAGGGATATAAGCCACAGTGCTGTGTCTTCCTTTGCAGATGACACCCGAATCTGTATGACAGTGTCCACCGTTGAAGACACTGCAAGACTCTAAACAGACATAAACCAAATCTTTAAATGGGCTGCAGAAAACAATATGAAGTTCAATGATGAGAAATTTCAATTACTCAGATACGGAAAACATGAAGAAATTAAAATATCATCGGAGTACAAAACTAATTCCAACCACACAATAGAGCGAAAAACTAATGTCAAAGACCTGGGAGTGATCATGTCAGAGGATCTCACCTTCAAGGACCATAACAAAGTAGCAATTGCACCTGCTCGAAAAATGACAGGATGGATAATGAGAACCTTCAAAACCAGGGATGCCAAGCCCATGTTGACACTTACAGATCGCTTGTTCTATCTAGGCTGGAATATTGCTGCACACTAACTGCACCTTTCAAGGCGGGTGAAATTGCTGACCTTGAAAATGTGCAGAGAACCTTCACGGCACGCATAAGTGCGATAAACCACCTCAACTACTGGGAACGCTTGAAGTTCCTAAACCTGTACTCTCTAGAACGCAGGCTGGAGAGATACATTATTATATACACATGGAAAATTCTCGAGGGCTTAGTACCAAACTTGCACACAAAAATCACTCCCTACGAAAGCAAAAGACTCGGCAGGCGATGTAACATCCCCCCAATGAAGAGCAGGGGTGCCACTAGCACGTTGTGGGACAACACAATAAGTGTCAGGGGCCCAAGATTGTTCAACTGCCTCCCAGCATACATCAGGGGGATTACCAACAAACCCCTGGCTGTCTTCAAGCAGGCACTGGACAGGCACCTCAAGTCGGTACCTGATCAGCCGGGCTGTGGTTCGTACGTTGGACTGTGTGCGGCCAGCAGTAACAGCCTGGTTGATCAGGCTCTGGTCCAACAGGAGGCCTGGTCACAGACCGGGCCGCGGGGGCGTTGACCCCTGGAATTCTCTTCAGGTAGACTCTAGGTAGACCTCAGTGTGTGAGCTGAGTACATTAGCGATCGAGCTACGTGCTACAACCAGGTGTGCAGGCCAATAGACTATACCTGAGTTCGTAATATTTTCACTTGGAAAATAAAATATATTAAGATGATGGTTCCGGGAAATAAATTATTCAGTTAAAAGAAGATAAATTAAAACAACAGGTGTTTCAACAAAACATTTTTTAACAAGAGAAAAATAACGCAATAAATAAACAAAAGAAATAAAAATATATGAATTCACATTAATACATAATATATAATAAATAGATATTACAAATTGCCTAAATTTAATGCCCAAGTATGACTAAAAAGAATAATAAAATATATGCAGTTATTTACACAGTGAAATATATTACATGTAAAAATCAATGTAAAATAAACAATATGTGTAAAAATAACACGTAATGTATAATTATTTGTACTATGAAATCATGTGAAGTGATGTGTAAAAGTATATTCCTAACATATCAATAATATTAGTGAAAATATGCATGTATAAACATACACACAGACTTATACATACAGACATATATTAAAAAATAACCACATGGGGACATAAACACAGGAGGTTCATTGATCTGTATAGTTCGATCCTCTTCTGGGATCCTCTTCAGAAGCACCTGAAGAGGATCCCAGAAGGGGATCGAAATACAGACCAGTTTATCTTCTGAGTTTCTGTCCTCATCTGGGTTATAACTGAGCATTGAAAAGTGTTCATTATACTTTAGTTATCCATACAGATGTATGTACAGATATATATATATATATATATATATATATATATATATATATATATATATATATCAACAACTTACAATATACAATATATAAAAAACGATGTGCATATGAAACTATGTGAAAAACAAAGAAATAATTCAAATGCAGCAAAAATTGCACTGAATTTAGAAACTAGAAAAAAATATGGAGGTATTCATATTCTTGTGGTCAGCAGGTGACAGTGGTTGTGGTCAGCAGGTGACGGTGGTTGTGGTCTGCAGATGACGGTGGTTGTGGTCAGCAGGTGACGGTGGTTGTGGTCAGCAGGTGATGGTGGTTGTGGTCAGCAGGTGACAGTGGTTGTGGTCAGCAGGTGACGGTGGTTGTGTTCAGCAGGTAACGGTGGTTGTGGTCAGCAGGTGACAGTGGTTGTGGTCAGCAGGTGACGGTGGTTGTGGTCTGCAGATGACGGTGGTTGTGGTCAGCAGGTGACGGTGGTTGTGGTCAGCAGGTGATGGTGGTTGTGGTCAGCAGGTGACAGTGGTTGTGGTCAGCAGGTGACGGTGGTTGTGGTCAGCAGGTGACGGTGGTTGTGGTCAGCAGGTGACAGTGGTTGTGGTCAGCAGGTGACGGTGGTTGTGGTCAGCAGGTAACGGTGGTTGTGTTCAGCAGGTGACGGTGGTTGTTGTCAGCAGGTGACGGTGGTTGTGGTCAACAGGTAACGGTGGTTGTGGTCATCAGGTGACGGTGGTTGTGGTCAGCAGATGACGGTGGTTGTGGTCAGCAGGTGACGGTGGTTGTGATCAGCAGGTGACGGTGGTTGTGGCCAGCAGGTGACGGTGGTTGTGGCCAGCAGGTGACGGTGGTTGTGGCCAGCAGATGACGGTGGTTGTGGCCAGCAGGTGACGGTGGTTGTGCCAGCAGGTGACGGTGGTTGTAGCCAGCAGGTGACGGTGGTTGTGGCCAGCAGGTGACGGTGGTTGTGGCCAGCAGGTGACGGTGGTTGTGGCCAGCAGGTGACGGTGGTTGTGCCAGCAGGTGACGGTGGTTGTGGCCAGCAGGTGACGGTGGTTGTGGCCAGCAGGTGACGGTGGTTGTGGCCAGCAGGTGACGGTGGTTGTGGCCAGCAGGTGACGGTGGTTGTGGCCAGCAGGTGACGGTGGTTGTGGCCAGCAGGTGACGGTGGTTGTGGCCAGCAGGTGACGGTGGTTGTGGTCAGCAGGTGTAAGTTTTAACATCTGTTGACCTCATCCATAAATTTGCACTTGACCTTCAGTAACCTGAGGGAAGAAGGAAGCATAGAACAAAAATTCAATAAACACGTCTTTCATAACATTTTGCAAGTTTATAAGTCACTTTCCCTCTCGCAACAACACTGTGTCACCTGCATCCATCAACGATGGCACTGTGTCACCTGCATCCATCAACGATGGCACTGTGTCACCTGCATCCATCAACGATGGCACTGTGTCACCTGCATCCATCAACGATGGCACTGTGTCACCTGCATCCATCAACGATGGCACTGTGTCACCTGCATCCATCAACGATGGCACTGTGTCACCTGCATCCATCAACGATGGCAACATTCACAATATATCAGAATGTTTCTAAAACCAAGAAACTCCCCGACATTCCAGTATTTACTTATTTTACAACATCCATTTATAAACACATTAGACATCCACATTGACATCACATATATATCTCTCTAAGGGCCGCTTTTACTAGGAAATATTATCTTTCTTCCTTACACATTATAAATGGGACCGCCCTCTCTCTCTCTCTCACATTCTAGAACTATTTCTTATTTTCTGCAAAACTTGCAGAAACTTCGCCATCGACAACATTCTATTTGTTGATCTCACTTTACATTTCTTCTCCAGTCTTTTGCTCGCTCGTTTCTTCTTCACATTCACATCTTTTCGAATATTTTTTTTACATTGTTCTTCCTTTCCACCTTTTACATTTATGATGCGAATGAAAATTGTCTTTAAAAACCGTCCGATCCTGGAAAACCCTCTTATCAACTGTGCCATGAACACCTTATAAGTATTCACACGACAGGTTTACTCTCCCGCTATGTTCTGAATAACTCGTACCGGTTTACAGCATCAAATTAAATTAATAAATTCTTTTAATGAAAATATTGCCAGCGTAATACAATAAGAGAGAAATAACACATTACCAAATCCATAATATCCTCTCCAATAAAGTCCTGTGGAAAGAGAAATATTGATGTAAGAGAATATGTATTCATGTTGTGAAGAAGATATAGATATATAATAATATCTGTCTCTGTCTGTCTGTCTCTCTCTCTCTCTCTCTCTTTCTCTCTCTCTCTCTCTCTCTCTCTCTCTCTCTCTCTCTCTCTCTCTCTCTCTCTCTCTCTCATATTGAGAGGTACCACCTCCAGAACTGACTGGGGACCCTCATCCTCAGAAAAGAGAATTAACGCACTTTAGGGTAAACTCAGGAGGTTTCTTCCCGGAACTCTTTGAGTATTTTCTTCCCTTACCACCCTCTATATGCTATGTTTGAAAACTTTATATATTAAAAAAGATACAATGGAAAGAACAATAAATATATCGTGCCGAATAGGTAAAACTTGTGATTTTATTAGTTTTTATATTAGCATGAATGAAAAAAAAATATCTTTAAGCGTATAAGAGAAAATTTTAGAAAGGACTCAATTTTAAATGAGTTCTTGCTAACTGTCCAATTTACCTATTAGGCACGACATATATATATATATATATATATATATATATATATATATATATATATATATATATATATATATATATATATATATATACATACAACCACTGTGAAGAAATAGTGAGCTTCAAGCGTTTTCGAGATTTCTCACAATATCAAGAAATTGTAAAAATAAAAGATGAGCAGAAGGCATACAAGGGTAAGATTACACCTCGTGGTCAATATACAACGCCTCACTCGTCCATTTATGATGATGATTGTGAGATGGTCAAGGACCTGTCAGACACATCTTATATTCTACCCAAATTTAATTCTTCTTAAAGTTTATTAATTATAAATCAATCTAATTTGTATAATCCAAAACCAATATTCAAATTAATTTCAAAATTATTTTTTTGTGAAGCTTGATTCTATTATAATTCTCTCAGTCATGGACTTTCATAATACAAACTTCTCGGCCTTTTGAAAATCAATTGGATGGTTAAAATCTCTCATGTGAATAAACAGAGCATTAGACTCTTGTCTAGTTCTGATACTATATTCATGTTGTTGTAATCTTAGTTCAAGGCTTTTCCCAGTTTGTCTGTAATAAACTTTATCACAGTTTTTACAAGGAATCTTGTGGACACAGCCGACTTTAAAATTCTTAGGTAGAAAAGGTATATCTAGAAAGTTTATTTAAGTTGAATATAGTTGGTTGTCCTTTTTCGTACATGGAATATTTTGAAACAACATTGCTTAACAAAATCCTTCCCAATAGAGTAAGTGGTACAGTTATGCCGATGATGTTCTTACGTGCATTATTCTTCTTCACATCAGGATAGTGTTAAACTTTCTGTATTCTCATCAATGTTTTTAAGAGCATTGTGTATTTGTATTTGTTCATATATGAAGAAATCTTGATTTTTTAAATAGCTAATGATTTAAAATGCCCAAAACACTTTATTGATAAATCTTTTAAAATTGGTAGAAATACTTTTTACAGTTCAAAAAAGGACAAACAATCAACATTTCTGTGATGATCCCATCAGTTCCAGCTGCGTAACCCCCTTTCATTCTACTCAATGCCTCATGCACCTCCCCCACACTCACATCCGGCTCTTCTTCACTCCTAAGAGATGTTATACCTCCCTGACCAATGCACAATATCACTGCTTCCCTCTCTTCATCAACATTTAAAAGTTACTCAAAATATTCCCGCCATATTACCAGTACCTACAGCTTCCCATCTACTAACTCTCCTATTCTGTTTTTTTTTAATTGTCAAGTCTATTTGTTCCCTGGGATTTCTTAACCTATTTATCTCACTCCAAAGCTCTTTCTTATTCTCAGCAAAATTTGTTGACAGCACCTAACACTATATCATTTGATCTCCTGCACTCCCTCACCACTCTCTTCACCTCTCTTTTACTCTCCATATATATATATATATATTATATATATATATATATATATATATATATATATATATATATATATATATATATATATATATATATATATGCAAGACAACCACTATGAAAAAATAGAGGAATTTCAAGCGCTTTCGTGACTACTCACATTATCAAGGAACTATAAAAGGAAACATGACAAGAAGGCTTATATAAGGGGCAAGATTATATATATATATATATATATATATATATATATATATATATATATATATATATATATATATATATATATATATATATATATATATATATATATATATGTATATATGTATGTGTGTATGTGTGTGTGTATGTGTGTGTGTATGTGTGTGTGTGTGTGTATGTGTGTGTGTATGTGTATGTGTGTGTGTGTGTATGTTTTGTGTATGTAGATAAAGTGAATACTGGCATGAAATAAATAACTAAGAATGTTAGTAAATACTTTACCATAATTGGAGTATCTTCTTGCTGAAGGGAAGTAGTAGTAGTAGTAGTAGTAGTAGTAGTAGTAGTAGTAGTAGTAGTAGTAGTAGTAGTCAGGGTAAGATTCAGATTCTGGTGAGAGAGAAGGATTTAGGTTTCACAATTGTTAAAGATGCAACTCTGAAAATTTATATACTGCAACCCAGAGTTGTTAAAAATAAGTTTATCTAGAACCAGGACACAGGAATTCTCTCATTCAACTTCACGTGAGGCTTTTAGTGTTCACACAGCAATTAGCCTTCAATTAGCACAGTCTGGTGTAGCCTTAATGCTTCAGTGGTGTCTAAATTCTATACATTTCACCCACTGTATCTCTGCCTATTGTTGACTCTCTTTGCCGTCCTGCCTTTCTATTTCTTACCTGTCATCCTTCCTATGTATGTCATTCTTATGTCATTCTTATTTTCCTACACAAATATTCCTTCTTTATATTCCTTTCTCAATAAATTTGAATCTTAAAATGTCCTGTTATTTTAATTACAGTGTATTTCTTATATGCTTGGCGGAGATTTTTATAAGTTAAATGATGTAATTCATTGTAATAACAACGCAATATAACAAATATGAGAGTAAATACTTACTCTTTTGAGGTTGTTTTCTCTTCGACGATCCTGTGGAAAGAAACAATTTTAAAATTATATATAAAAAATAAAGTGGACCAAAAAGAATTATTATTATTATTATTATTATTATTATTATTATTATTATTTCCGTGTGAATTCTTTTATAACATGGTGGTCCCTTGATAAGGGTTGCCTTGATGTCGATGAAGGGCTCTTGATAATGTTCAACTACGTTACAAGATCAAGACTTACGGTGAGAGTGACAGCGTTACCTTTCTGGTTTTGTTTCTTGTGGAGTCCTGGGGAGAGAAGGAAGAAGCAGGCGTCAGTGTGTCAGTATGACATAAATTAAAACACAGTTGATATACTGGAACACAATCACAGACAGTGGTTTTAGGGTAAATCCCAATACGTTTTAAGATAAATGGAGAGACAGACAGACAGACAGGCAGATAGATAGATAGATGAATAGATAGATAGATAGATAGATAGAGAGAGAGAGAGAGAGAGAGAGAGAGAGAGAGAGAGAGAGAGAGAGAGAGAGAGAGAGAGAGACATGAGTGCTAGTTTGGATGTCATACACATCACAGTACTACTCACTAGCAACAGGAAAGCTGCTATAGCCATCTGCGCCAAAGCTATGAGAACGGTAGTTGGTAGCCCCGAGGCGTCTCTGGCCGGGAAATTTCCTCTTGGCGGTGATGACATTAGCGCTAGTTAACATGGTCGCCAACACCACCACCAACACCAGCACCACCAACACCTGTCACTCAGGGAGAAGACAAGACGTAGATAAATCACTTGAAAATGTATGTAGACAAAACACATGAAAGTTGTATGCGCACATACGAATTAAAGCTCACCATAGAACAAGGTTGTGTAGGGGCAAATCTGTTCGTTCATCAGCATCATGAGAAAAGTGACAACTATTAGTTTCCCAGCGATAATTTGAGATGGTTTTTACTGATCGGCTTCAAACCTTCAGCGCTGGTGTGTTTTCCATGAAGAAACGAACGTGCACGTTGTTATTGGACTTTTTTAGTCACAGGCTGACAATATTAGTGGACAAATTGTGATACTGGTTTCCAGTGCGACTCCCAAGTGGTTATTCTGTCTTAGTCTTTGTTTTACATGACATAACATGTGTGTTACTCACTAGTTTAATATTCATTTGTGACGATCCTCTAGCTGCTTGACCCTCGCTCAACCTGACGAGAAAACTAAGGTTAGCGCATATTATATATATATATATATATATATATATATATATATATATATATATATATATATATATATATATATATATATATTTTTTTTTTTTTTTTTTCAACAAGTCGGCCGTCTCCCACCGAGGCAGGGTGACCCAAAAGAAAGAAAATCCCAAAAGAAAAAACTTTCATCATCATTCAACACTTTCACCACACTCATACATAATCACTGTCTTTGCAGAGGAGCTCAGATACTACAGCTGAGAAAAGTCCCTCCCAGCTGTCACTATCTCAGACCCCTCCTTTAAAGTGCAGGCATTGTACTTCCCATTTCCAGGACTCAAGTCCAACTAAATCAATTAACTGGTTTCCTGAATCCCTTCACACAATGTTACCCTGCTCACACTCCAACAGATCGTCATGTCCCAAAACCATTCGTCTCCATTCACTCCTATCTAACACGCTCACACATGCTTGCTGGAAGTCCAAGCCCCTCGCCCACAAAACCTCCTTTACCCCTTCCTCCAACCTTTTCTAGGACGACCCTACCCCGCCTTCCTTCCCCTACAGATTTATACGCTCTCCAAGTCATTCTACTTTGATCCATTCTCTCTAAATGACCAAACCACCTCAACAACCCTCTTCAGCCCTCTGACAAATACTTTTAGTAACTCCACACCTTCTCCTAATTTCCACATTCCGAATTTTCTGCATAATATTTACACCACACATTGCCCTTAGACAGGACATCTCCACTGCCTCCAGCCTCCTCCTCGCTGCAGCATTTGCAACCCATGCTTCACACCCATATAAGAGTGTTGGTACCACTATACTTTCGTACATTCCCTTCTTTGCCTCCATGGATAACGTTTTTGTCTCCACAGATACCTCAATGCACCACTCACCTTTTTTCCTTCATCAATTCTATGGTTAACCTCATCCTTCATAAACCCATCTGCTGACACATCAACTCCCAAATATCTGAAAACATTTACTTTTCCATAACCCCTCTCTCCAATGTGATATCCAATTTTCTTTATTTAAATCGTTTGATACCCTCATCACCTTACTCTTATCTATGTTCACTTTTAACTTTCTACCTTTACACACTCTCCCAAACTCGTCCACTAACCTTTGCAACTTTTCTTTAGAATCTCCCATAAGCACAGTATCATCAGCAAAAAGTAACTGTGTCAACTCCCATTTTGCATTTAATTCTCCATAATTTAATCCCACCCCTCTCCCCAACACCCCAGCATTTACTTCTTTTACAACCCCATCTATAAATATATTAAACAACCATGGTGACATTACACAACCCTGTCTAAGACCTACTTTTACCGGGAAGTAATCTCCCTCTCTCCTACACACCCTAACCTGAGCCTCACTATCCTCATAAAAACTCTTTACAGCCTTCAGTAACTTACTACCTATTCCATACACTTGCAACATTTGCCACATTGCTCCCCTATCCACTCTATCATATGCCTTTTCTAAATCCATAAATGCAATAAAAACTTCTCTACCTTTATCTAAATACTGTTCACATATATGCTTCACTGTAAACACTTGATCTACACATCCCTACCCACTCTAAAGCCTCCTTGCTCATCTGCAATCCTACTCTCTGTCTTACCTCTAATTCTTTCAATAATAACCCTGCCATACACTTTACCTGGTATACTCAGTAAACTTATTCCCCTATAATTTTTACACTCTCTTTATCCCCTTCCCTTTATATAAAGGAACTATACATGCTCGCTGCCAATCCCTAGGTACCTTCCCTCTTTCATACATTTATTAAACAAAAATACCAACCACTCCAGCACTATATCCCCCTGCTTTTAACATTTCTGTCATGATTCCGTCAATTCCAGCTGCTTTACCCCTTTCATTCTACGTAATGCCTCACGCACCTCCCCACACTCACATCCTGCTCTTCTTCACTCCTAAACGATGTTGTACCTCCTGGCCAGTACATGAAATTATCGCCTCCCTCTTTTCATCGACATTTAAAAGTTCCTCAAAATATTCCCGCCATCTACCCAATACCTCCAGCTCCCCATCTACTAACTCCCTACTCTGTTTTTAACTGACAAATCCATTCGTTCCCTAGGCTTTCTTACCTTGTTTATCTCACTCCAAAAATTTTTCTTGTTTTCAGCAAAATTTCTTGACAGATCCTCTCCCATTCTTTCATCCGCTCTTCTTTTGCACTCTCTCACCACTCTTTTCACCTTTCTTTTACTCTCCATATACTCTGCTCTTCTACTAACACTTCTGTTTTGTAAAAACCTCTCATAAGCTACCTTTTTCTCTTTTATCACACCCTTTACTTCTTCATTCCACCACTCACTCCTCTTTCCTCCTGCACCCACCCTCCTATAACCACAAACTTCTGCCCCACATTCTAATACTGCATTTTTAAAACTATCCCAACTCTCTTCAACCCCCCCACTACTCCTACTTGCACTAGCCCACCTTTCTGCCAATAGTTGCTTATATCTCACCCTAACTTCCTCCTCCCTTAGTTTATACACTTTTACCTCTTCTCTTTCTTGCTGTTGCCATTTTCCTTTTGTCCCATCTACCTTTTACTCTAACTGTAGCTACAACCAAATAATGATCTGATATATCCGTTGCCCCTCTATAAACATGTACATCCTGAAGCCTACTCATCAACCTTTTATCCACCAATACATAATCCAACAAACTACTTTCCTTACGTGCTATATCATACCTTGTATATTTATTTATCCTCTTTTTCATAAAATATGTATTACTTATTACCAAACCTCTTTCTACACATAGCTCAATTAATGGCTCCCCATTTACATTTAACCCTGGCACCCCAAATTTACCTACTACTCCATCCACAACATTTTTACCCACTTTAGCATTAAGATCCCCAACCACAATTACTCTCTCACTTGGTTCAAAACTCCCACACACTCACTCAACATTTCCCAAAATCTCTCTCTCTTCTACACTTCTCTCTTCTCCAGCTGCATAAACACTTACTATAACCCACTTATATATATATATATATATATATATATATATATATATATATATATATATATATATATATATATATATATATATATATGTATATATATAATATTGAATTACAACAGAATCAATTTTACATTAACTTGGAGTAAGAATAACTCATTTATAAGAAGACTAAATGAATTAGTCTATTTTTTAAGGTCTGCGTTGAGGCATTTAATATAAATATTACAATAAACAACAGTGGTAGGTTAACCTTTCACTCATGCAAGAATACATTAAAACATAATCCTGCTAATTAAATATTACAACAAACTAAAACAATATAATTAATGAAATGCTGATTAACAAAATAATTATATTTTTATTATCCTCGTACAGAACTAAATTAAATCCTTTACAAGAAAAGCTGCACAAATAATAATGCTGTATAAATTCTTCAACAGTACAAGCCATATGCTGCTTTTATTAATAAATAAACAAGAGGATTTAAGTCACGTGGCCGTCACCAGAAACCAGATTTAACCCGTCGGTCAATCTTCTGGTGATTTCCCTTAACCGCTATGAAACAGAGATGGGGCGAGAGGATCCACCTGCTGGACGCCCTCCAGCAGGTGACGCTGTGCTTCCCTAATATCAACACCGAGTTCTTGTTGTATCCAGCTTAATTAATGGAGAGGAAGAGACTAAATAAATGAGTTAGAATTGTTGTTAATACCACGCTTCCTTTATAAAAAAAAAGACAATACTTTTATCCTTTGCAGCGGTGCTTCGCTGCACTGATGGACCCTAAACCGATCAGGTTTGGTTGAAGCATCGTGGATGCTTTGTAAAAATATTGTTAACAGTCCGACAACGACGCGGCAGTTAGTCTTACCAACGACAGTGGATGTGATTTTCTTTTTTTTTTTTAAGAAGAAGAAGAAATTTAGAGAAGCATCAAAATAGAAGGGCTTAATTTTGTCTGGCAATAGATCGGAAAGACAGAGGTTGACTTATCTTGGAATCTCAGACAAGAGCACATATCCACTCTCTGCTTAAAACATTCTAGCTTGTTCATACATCTGTAATTTAGTTTTAAGTGTATATTTATTTTCTGAATCTAAAGCTTTATCTATTTCCATCAAATATTTCGAGTGTCTTCTTGGGTTCTATTGTTTATGATTGTTGAGGTCGCTGTTGAAGGATGAGTGCCAGCTAGTGGTCCAGCCACTCAACTACTTATGATAGCTAATACTAATTGCTGACATTTTTGGTTCTGTCGTACCTAGAGTAGCTCGTAGTACGTAGTCTGCCTCCATCCACCTCTTCATCGTTCAGGTTCCGGTCTCTGACTCTCACGAGGCTGACGAGGTACTACCAGACACCCCTACGAGTCATTTACTTCTTTACCTTCCATTTGTGCCCACTTTCTCCCTGATTACCACCTTCCACACTGGAAGTAGAGCTACAGCTCATGGCTCCGTCTCTGAACCTTCAATTGACTGTTGTTAATGGCTTTAAGCCTCATGGATCCTATCGTAATTACTACTGAATGATGATGATTATGATACTACTACTTCTACTACAACTACTACTATCACTACTACTACTTCTACTGCTACTACTACTACTATTAATACATATGGGTGTCAGATCAACCAAAGTGCAATGGATATGCGGGGCAGCGAGCCGTAGCAGCAAGTCTGCGTGACCAGGACAACAACAGGAAAGTCCGGCACTAGTCCAGGACAACCTCCATGAACAGGAAGACTCTGGAAACAAGTCACAGGATTGTAACAGGTATATAATCATTATTATTATTACTATCATTCCACTACTTCTATAGAAATAACAGTTATTATTATTATTATTATTATTATTATTATTATTATTATTATTATTATTATTATTATTATTATTATTATTATTATTATTATTATTAATCTTATTAAGAATACTGACTATAAAAGGTAGTTACTTCCAGGAAGTAGAAATCTTCCATACCGTTGTTTCTATTTTGTTAATATTATTAGTGAATGTTTATAGAACGTGTTCGAAACGTCTGGTGGCGATAAAAATATTCTAAACTAAGAGTACCTTCAAGAGAGGTACGTTAACACTCATTAACGCTCTTAATCCAAGGAATTGAGTATATCTATGCATTCCTCGGATCAAGCCTGATTACCTTTCATTTCCCAGGTGCAGTATGACCCTTAAGGGTTTAGCGATACGCAATGAATGTAATAATAATAATAATAACAATAATAATATTTATAAAGTCTAGAGAGGTGTCATGACTGGTTACACACACACACACACACACACACACACACACACACACACACACACACAACACACACACACACACACACACACACACACACACACACACACACACACACACACACACACACACACACACACACACACACACACACACACACACACACACACGTATTAACGTTCCCATGGATGAAGGGAAAAGATGCGCGGTGAATTCCCTGGTTCAGCAAGTGGACACAAGAATATTAAACAGTGTGACAGAGGTGGTGGTGGAACAGGTGGCCACTGGAGACCACGTGACACACCTGGCCACACCTGCAAGGGCGCTGCCTGCATGCTGCTCAAGGAATGTTGATCATCCAAGGCATTGATGCTATCATCCTATGTCCAAGGAGCTGTTTAGCTCTTATGAGTTTAATGCTTTTATGTAAATATATGAAAAGTAATCATACACACAAGTATGTTTATATATATATATATATATATATATATATATATATATATATATATATATATATATATATATATATATATATATATATATTATATATACATATACAATAAGGTCAAAGTAAACAGGTGATATCACAATATGCATAACAACCACTGTGAAAAAATAGTGAAATTCCAAGCGCTTTCGTGATTTCTCACATTATCAAGGAACTGCAAAAATAAAACATCAACAGAAAGGCAAATAAGGACGAGATTACACCTCGCGGTCAACTTACAACGCTTGAACTTTTATATCAAGCAGGTTCGTGGTTGAGAGAAATATAATAGAATCAAGTTTCATAAAAATAGTTTTGAAATTAATATGAATATTGCTTTAGGATTATGCAAATTGGATTCATTTATAATTAATAAAATTTGGGAAAAATTTAAGATACATTCGACAAGTTAAAATTTTGTACTTTGGGTAGAATATAAGCTGTGTTTTACATGTCCTTGACCCCCTCCCTACATCATTATGAAAACATTAGGTGTTGTAAGTTGACCCCGAGGTGTAATCTTGACCTTATATGCCTTTCCGTTGATCTTTTATTTTTACGGTTCCGCGATAATGTGAGAAATCATGAAAGCGCTCGAAATTTCACTATTTTTTCACAGTTGTTGTTCTGCACACACACACACACACACACACACACATACACACACACACACACACACACACACACACACACACACACATCAGAGTCCTAGGACCGTTGCTGTTTCTGATATATGTGAAAGACATGACGGAAGGAATAGACTCAGAAGTGTCCCTGTTTGCAGATGATGTGAAGTTGATGAGAAGAATTCAGTCGGACGAGAACCAGGCGGAACTACAAAGGGACCTAGACAGGCTACAAACCTCATTCTAGAAAAAGGACCTTGGGGTGAGTATAACACCAGGCACATCTCCTGAGGCGCACATCAACCAAATAACTGCTGCAGCATATGGGCGCCTAGCAAACCTTAGAATAGCATTCCGACATTTCAATAAAGAATCGTTCAGGACCCTGTACACCGTGTATGTCAGGACTATATTGAAGTATTGAGCACCAGTTTGGAACCCACACCTAGCCAAGCATGTAAGGAAATTAAAGAAAGTGAAGAGGTTTGCAACAAGACTAGTCCCGGAGCTAAGGGGTATGTCCTAACAGGAGAGGTTAAGAGAAATCGACCTGATGACACTGGAGGACAGGAGAGATAGGGAGGGATATGATAACGACATATAAAATACTGAGAGGAATTGACAAGGTGGACAAAGACAGAATGTTCCAGAGATGGGACACAGCAACAAGGGTTCACAATTGGTAGTTGAAGACTCAGATGAATCACAGAGATGTTAGGAAGCATTTCTTCAGTCACAGAGTTGTCAGGAAGTGGAATAGTCTGGTAAGTGATGTAGTGGAGGCAGAATCCATACATAGCTTTAAGGAGAGGTATGATAAAGCTCATTGAGCAGGAAGAGTGACCTAGTAGCGACCAGTGAAGGTGCGGGGCCAGGAGCTATGTCTCGACCCCTGCAACCACATCTAGGTGAGTCCATATATATATATATATATATATATATATATATATATATATATATATATATATATATATATATATATATATACAATCGCAGACAGGCGATCTAAACAATGCAAGACACTCCCCGTGGCTTGTCTTGCATATATAAATATATAGTTCTAAGTGACTTTGATCGTGGAATGATTGTTGGTGCCAGACAGACGGGATGGTTTGAGTATCTCAGAAACTGAGCATCTCCTGGGATTTTCACACAAAACAGTCTCTAGAGTTTACAGAGAATTGTGGGAGAAACACAGAACATCCAGTGATCGCCAATTCTGCAGAAGAAAACATGACCAGACTGGTTCAAGGTGACAGGAAGGCGACAGTAACTGAAATAAGCCCGCGTTACAACAGTGATATGCAGAAGAGCATCTCTGCTTACGAGACGGGCGAGTTGAGTGTACTCATGACTGTGTGTCCTTGTCTACTGGAGACAGGACCACCACACAGTAATGTCCGAAGAGCTGTCCAAAAACCACTGTGATGTATTTTCTATATGTACGTACGTGATCGGTGAGATGGTTCTTGTATGACCGTCGAGAACTGTGTGTGTTGGGTCAAGGCCCCGGCTTCCTTATATACACACGGGAAAGCCACCACGGGGTGCCTGCCCACGTAATAATACCACTCATTTTGCTGACTCATTTATATGAGTTTTTCGATGGCGGAGGGAAGGGGAGAGGGAAAGGAAGAGGCGAAATAAATGTCAACCTTGTATAGTTTGGAAGATAATAACTGTTAGTGTCACTGAGGTTAGCGCGTAGTCCAGCGCAGTACACAGCAAGTGAAGCACCCCGTGTGCTCTTGACATGACCTGGTGACTCTTGGCACACCCTGGGATTTTTATCCCCCGAGGGAAGAAAAATTATTTTGAATTGATATTTCAGTATACGACTTCAACTGATGTTGCTACTACTGTAACTGCTACAGTTACTGCTACTGCTACGACGACTACTAATACTACTACTGCTACTGCTACTATTACTGCTACTACTTTGCTACTACTGCTGCTCTACTACTACTACTACTACTCTGCTACTACTACTGCTCTACTACTGCTACTGCTACTGCTACTCTGCTGCTACTGCTGCTGCTGCTGCTGCTCTGCTGCTGCTGCTGCTGCTGCTGCTGCTGCTGCTGCTGCTGCTGCTGACTGCTCTGCTACTCCTACTAGCTGCTGCTGCTGCTGCTTTCTGCTGCTGCTGCTGCTAGCTTCTGCTACGCTACTGCTGCTGCTGCTGCTGCTGCTGCTCTACTCTACTGCTACTGTAGCTGCTGCTGCTGCTGCTGCTGCTGCTGCTGCTTCTGCTGCTATGCTGCTTTGCTCTGCTGTTAGCCTGCTCTCTGCTGCTGCTGCTGCTGCTGCTAGACTGCTACTACTGCTGCTGCTAGCTGCTAGCTGCTGCTGCTGCTCTGCTGCTGCTGCTTGCTGCTGCTTGCATGCTGCTACTGCTTGCTGCATCTGCTGCTCTCTGCTTGCTGCTGCTGCTCTTCTGCCTGCTGCTCTTGCTCTCTCTGCTCTCTGCTGCTGCTGTGCTACTCTGCTGCTGCTACTGCTACTCTCTACTACTGCTCTCTGCTACTACTGCTGCTGCTACTCTGCTGCATTATCTACTAGTGCTACTACTACTCTACTCTGCTTCACTATACTACTTGATACTACTTCTACTGCTGCTTCTGCTATTCCATTTTACTCTCTCTACTATTACAGCTCTACTCTAGTGTAGTACTACTACTATTACTGTAGCAAGAAGACCAATAGCAGCTGACAACTTGTGTTGAAAAAGACAAATTCATTCTCTCGGGACAACTCTGGATCACTTCTTTCAATAAGGCGCAATATGCAGTCTATGGTATTTTTTCTTTGAAAACATGTTTTGTCCACCAGGGACTTTATCAGTTCTCCCAGAGAAGACTAGAAAAGAAAGCGGATATACATACACCTACAGGAGAGACGTGAGGCGTAGGGGTGGGCGAGTGATGCCACCTGCTGCAGTGTGTTCAGTCAAATTGAAACAGGAAATATTCATCATTCACATTCCTAGAAGAATGTGATTACATTAAAGAAACCTTCCTAAAACATTGTCATTCACAATACTTCGTCACTGACCGCAGACGAGTCGAGAAGACACTACACAATGCCAGACATGATCCCAACCCCAGCTGATAAGTTGTTCAACCTGTCACCGACACAAGCAATAACCTCTCCAGAGCCTTAAATCAGAGTCAACCCCCAGGGTTGCCACCATAGCCTCCAACACAATATGGAGCCTAGTCAAAAAGAAAACACCATAGAAGCCTTCTTCATTATACCCTGTGAAAATCGTGACATGTTTTAAGTTGGAGAAACTTCTAGGGACCTGAACACGAGGATCACCGAACACAGAAGTGCTTGCCACAGACACAACTTGAACAACTGTGCTGTTCACCGCAATACAGAACCATCTGATGAACTTTCCCAGCACCAAACTAGTTAGCAAAGAAGTAGATAGACACACCCGACTTTGCTTAGACTCTGAAATCAAGTTCATTCCTAATTTCTGAAGTATTGGACAGACTTATGCTAGCCGGATATGACACTGCTATTACATAACCTACAAGAAGTACTAAGTCAGTGTATTGACTAACCAAAATTTAACTTCAATGTTTCAACTTGACATCACTCGCCCATTTCAACACCTGACGTCTCTCCACTATATGTGCACTCTTTCTACCCATCTTTGTGAGAACTGATAGTCTCTAGTGGGCAAAAAATCTCAGAAAAGTTCAATAAACAGCATATTGGGTTATAATCGTACTAGTTGGTATATAATTTAATTCATAGAGTAGTTAAGTAAGACACATGTGCAACAATTAGGTATCTTTATTCTGAAAAGTTTCCCTTATACAGACGGCTTCTTCAGTTGAATACAGAGGAGGCAGCAAAAGCAGTGATCAGTCCACCATTCTTGGAGAAGTAGTCTTGGAGTGGTCAGTCCCTGAACTTGGATAAGAGTTCAGCTCCATAGTCTAGAACAATGTGAAACTGAAGGCGAGATGCAAAAAATCTTGAAGACAACAGAAGAGGTGAGGCCAATTAATAGAAGCGTCTCACCTTTGGGGGCATATAAGTTTCTATTCCTGTGTTTCAGCTTCACATTGTCCCAAACTATGGAGCTGAAATCTTCTCCAGGCTGAGGGACTGACTACCTCAAAACTACTTCGTCGAGGGTGATGGATTAATTCCATCCTTTTTTACACCTCCATTGCTTCTGCTGTTTCTTCTGTATTCGACTGAAAAAACCTACTGAGTCAGCGAAACGTTTCGAAATAAGATACCTAATTGTTACATATGTGTCTTAACTACTTATTGATATAGTGTACCGTTGATATATCCACAGCATTGATATACACTTGATCACTTGTAACATATGAGAAGCATGAGAGGAGACAGGATATACACGGAAGAAGGAGAGATTAGTAGTAATTCAGACTTGAACAAGAAGCTGGAGGTAAACTTCACTTCATCGACACTACTCTACCGAACACCCAGGAAGGATACACTGTACTTCAAGATTTATAGGAAGATTACCAACAAGGAAAACCTCACACTTGATGTACCACGATTCTCGCGACAAATACCGGGTATTCAAAGCAGTCTTTGTGAGGGTTGTACGGATCTACAGCACTGAATTCTGGGA
The DNA here is from genome assembly GCA_009830355.1 of Cherax destructor. Classification (NCBI taxonomy): domain Eukaryota; kingdom Metazoa; phylum Arthropoda; class Malacostraca; order Decapoda; family Parastacidae; genus Cherax; species Cherax destructor. The sequence continues at coordinate 21,614 of WNWK01002743.1, forward strand.
AGGAGAATGTGCTTAGATTCGACAGATATTTACTCGTCTTCACTTCTCATCTCATTTTATTCGGGACTGAAGACGTAGAACTCAAACCATTCTACACAGTCCACCTCTACACAGTCCACCTCTACACAGTCCACCTCTACACAGTCCACCTCTACACAGTCCACCGACCGGGAGAGATAACCAAAAATGTCTGGTGTTACCTTGCGCGCGCGCACGCACGCACACACACACACACACACACACACACACACACACAAACACAAACACACAAAAAAAAAAAAAAAAAAAAAACCAGTGTCAGGATGTTCCAGAGAGGAACACAGAAACAAGGGGACACAACTGGAAGCTGAAGACTTAGATGAGTCAAAGGGATGTTAGGAAGCATTTCTTTAGCCACAGAGTAGTCAGGAAGTGGAATAGTCTAGAGAAAGATATAGTGGAGGCAGGAACCATACACAGTTTTAAGACGAGGTATGATAAAGCTCATGGAGCAGGGAGAGCAGAGACCCAGTAGCGGACAGCGAAGAGGCGGGGCCAGGAGCTGAGTCTCGACCCCTGCAACCACAATTAGGTGAGTACAATTAGGTGAGTACACACCATACATAGATTTAAGACGAGGTTTGATTAAGCTCATGGAGCAGGGAGAGAGAGGACCTAGTAGCGATCAGTGAAGAGGCGGGGCCAGGAGCTATGAATCGACCCCTGCAACCACAAATAGGTGAGTACACAAGCACTCGCCAAGAGTTACATGCTAGTCAGAAGTATTGCCACCGGTTAGTCTGGATACCTCACTAAGAAAAAAAATAGAATTTCCATTTAATATCCCCTCTAATGAGGTGTAAGTATACACCATCGTTTACACCATCCCCTGTGCACAATGAGTCAAAGGTTATCTTTACCTGGGGAAAACCGGGAGAGACTTGCTCATGAGAATTTACGAGCATAATAACGCCGACAGATGGGACGCCACCGGCAAAGTTTGTGTCATACATGGAAATACCGAGGAACATCTCATGCATTGGTAAGATGCTAATTAATTGATCTAGTGGGAACCAAACTTGAGTGACTGAGATGCCTCGCAGCTTCACTCCTCGCCAACTTCAGCGCCATCATTTAAAAGGCTGCCAGTTATAAGATTTCCACAACATTAATCTATACGAAATTAAAGTATATTTCCCAGAGACTTTTTCTCACACAACTAGAAGATAAACCACTTCTGACCTCATTGACTATTACTACTAGTACTGTTTATAACACCACCACCACCACTACTACTATTACTACTACTACTTTTATTATTACTACTATTATTACTACTACTACTATTACTACTACTACTTTTATTACTACTACTATTATTATTACTACTACTGCTACTACTAATACTGTTTATAACACCACCACCACTACTACTACTATTACTACTACTAATTTTATTACTACTACTATTATTACTACTACTACTATTACTACTACTACTTTTATTACTACTACTATTATTATTACTACTACTGCCACTACTAATACTGTTTATAACACCACCACCACCACTACTACTATTACTACTACTACTTTTATTACTACTACTATTATTACTACTACTACTGCTACTACTAACACCGTTTATAACACCACCACCACTACTACTACTATTACTACTTTTTATTGCTACTACTATTATTACTACTACTACTATTTCTACTACTACTTTTATTACTACTACTATTATTACTACTACTACTGCTACTACTAATACTGTTTATAACACCACCACTACTACTACTACTATTACTACTTTTATTACTATTACTACTTTTATTACTACTACTATTATTACTACTACTACTGCTACTACTAATACTGTTTATAACACCACCACCACTACTACTACTATTACTACTTTTATTACTACTACTATTATTACTACTACTACTACTTTTATTACTACTACTATTATTACTACTACTACTGCTACTATTAATACTGTTTATAACACCACCACTACTACTATTACTGCTACTACTACTACTATTAGTAATACTACTACTATTACTACTACTACTACTACTGCTGCTACTACTACTACTACTACTTCTACTACAACTACTACTACTTCTACTACGTCTACTACTACTACTAATGCTACTACTACCACTCCTACTATTACTACTACTTTTACTGCTATTACTACGACTTCTACTACTACTGCTCCTGGTACTACTACTACTACTGCCATTACTACTGCCACTAATACTACTACTATTAATATTACTGCAGCTGCTATTACTACTAGTACAACATAAGTTTATCTTTATTCTGAATAAAGACACCCAAATGTCGCACAAATATCTCATGAACCATCCTGTCTACTGAGTCAACTGAAGCTTCATGAACCATCCTGTCTACTGACTAAACTGAAGCTTCATGAACCATCCTGTCTACTGACTCAACTTAAGCTTCATGAACCATCCTGTCTACTGACTAAACTGAAGCTTCATGAACCATCCTGTCTACTGACTAAACTAAAGCTTCATGAACCATCCTGTCTACTGACTAAACTGAAGCTTCATGAACCATCCTGTCTACTGACTCAACTGAAGCTTCATGAACCATCCTGTCTACTGACTCAACTGAAGCTTCATAAACCATCCTGTCTACTGACTCAACTGAAGCTTCATGAACCATCCTGTCTACTGACTCAACTGAAGCTTCATGAACCATCCTGTCTACTGACTCAACTGAAGCTTCATAAACCATCCTGTCTACTGACTCAACTGAAGCTTCATGAACCATCCTGTCTACTGACTCAACTGAAGCTTCATAAACCATCCTGTCTACTAAATCAACTGAAGCTTCATTAACCATCCTGTCTACTGACTCAACTGAAGCTTCATGAACCATCCTGTCTACTGACTCAACTGAAGCTTCATAAACCATCCTGTCTACTGACTGAACTGAAGCTTCATGAACCATCCTGTCTACTGACTCAACTGAAGCTTCATGAATATCCTGTCTACTGACTCAACTGAAGCTTCATAAACCATCCTGTCTACTAAATCAACTGAAGCTTCATGAACCATCCTGTCTACTGACTCAACTTAAGCTTCATGAACCATCCTGTCTACTGACTCAACTGAAGCTTCATGAACCAATCTGTCTACTAAATCAACTGAAGCTTCATGAACCATCCTGTCTACTGACTCAACTGAAGCTTCATAAACCATCCTGTCTACTAAATCAACTGAAGCTTCATGAACCATCCTGTCTACTGACTCAACTGAAGCTTCATAAATCATCCTGTCTACTAAATCAACTGAAGCTTCATAAACCATCCTGTCTACTGACTCAACTGAAGCTTATAACATCCTGTCTACTAACAACTGAAGCTTCATGAACCATCCTGTCTACTGATCAACTGAAGCTTCATAAACCATCCTGTCTACTAAATCAACTGAAGCTTCATGAACCATCCTGTCTACTAAATCAACTGAAGCTTCATGAACCAATCTGTCTACTGAGTCAACTGAAGCTTCATGAACCATCCTGTCTACTGACTAAACTGAAGCTTCATAACCATCCTGTCTACTGATCAACTGAAGCTTCATAACCATCCTGTCTACTGACTCAACTGAAGCTTCATGAACCATCCTGTCTACTGACTCAACTGAAGCTTCATAAACCATCCTGTCTACTGAGTCAACTGAAGCTTCATGAACCATCCTGTCTACTGACTCAACTGAAGCTTCATGAACCATCCTGTCTACTGACTCAACTGAAGCTTCATGAACCATCCTGTCTACTAAATCAACTGAAGCTTCATGAACCATCCTGTCTACTGACTCAACTGAAGCTTCATTAACCATCCTGTCTACTGACTCAACTGAAGCTTCATGAACCATCCTGTCTACTGACTCAACTGAAGCTTCATGAACCATCCTGTCTACTGAGTCAACTGAAGCTTCATGAACCATCCTGTCTACTGACTCAACTGAAGCTTCATGAACCATCCTGTCTACTGACTCAACTGAAGCTTCATTAACCATCCTGTCTACTGAGTCAACTGAAGCTTCATGAACCATCCTGTCTACTGACTCAACTGAAGCTTCATGAACCATCCTGTCTACTGACTCAACTGAAGCTTCATGAACCATCCTGTCTACTGACTCAACTGAAGCTTCATAACCATCCTGTCTACTAATCAACTGAGCTTCATGAACCATCCTGTCTACTGAGTCAACTGAAGCTTCATGAACCATCCTGTCTACTATCAACTGAGCTTCATGAACCATCCTGTCTACTGAGTCAACTGAAGCTTCATGAACCATCCTGTCTACTGAGTCAACTGAAGCTTCATGAACCATCCTGTCTACTGACTCAACTGAAGCTTCATGAACCATCCTGTCTACTGAGTCAACTGAAGCTTCATGAACCATCCTGTCTACTGAGTCAACTGAAGCTTCAGGAACCATCCTGTCTACTGACTCAACTGAAGCTTCATGAACCATCCTGTCTACTGAGTCAACTGAAGCATCATGAACCATCCTGTCTACTGAGTCAACTGAAGCTTCATGAACCATCCTGTCTACTGACTCAACTGAAGCTTCATGAACCATCCTGTCTACTGAGTCAACTGAAGCTTCATGAACCATCCTGTCTACTGACTCAACTGAAGCTTCGACTCCCTCACTTTCTAACATATAATGCTCTTCGAAAATAGGTTGTAAATAAGCTTCATATATAAATAAATGGTTTCGAAAACCGACAAGTTGATAAACGAGACACTTGTGCAACTTATGGATATCTTTATTCTGGAAACGTTTCACCAGTCAGTGGCTTCTTCAGTCTAATGCAGAGAAGGGTGAAAGACGAGGAGGAGTTTGAGGTAATCAATCCCTTAGCCTAGAGTCTGATGGACTGATTACCTCAAACTCCTGCTCATCTTCCACCTTTCTCTGTACGTATTGGAGTGAAGAAGCCACTGTCTGGTGAAACGTTTCCAGAATAAAGATAACCACAAGTGTCTCATTATTAATTAGCTTCATCTTGGACTCTTGACACTACTTACTAATTCAGCTGTTTACTACAGTTATCCTGGAGTACCGACCCTTATTCTAGGTAAAATGTCACCTAGAGTTAAGGAAGGGGTAACAATAATGTTGAAGGATCAGTTATGGAGAGAGAAGAGGGAACATAAATGTATAAATTCAACGATTATGTGGATTAAAATAAGGGTCGGATGTGAAAGTGGGTCATAATAAGCGTGTATGCACCTGGAGAAGAGAGGAGTGTAGAGGAGATAGAGAGAGATTTTGGGAGATGTTAAGCGAGTGTGTAGGAACTTTTGAGCCAAGTGAGAGAGTAATCGTGGTAGGGGACCTAAATGCTAAAATAGGAGAAGCGTTTAGAGAGGGTGTGGTAGGTAAGTTTGGGGTACCAGGTGTAAATGATAATGGGGAGCATTTGATTGACCTTTGTATAGAAAGGGGTTTGGTTATAGGTAACACATATTTTAAGAAAAAGAGGATAAATATGTATACAAGATATGATGTAGGTCGAAATGACAGTAGTTTGTTGGACTACATATTGGTAGATAAAAGACTGTTGGGTAGACTTCAGGATGTACATGTTTATATAGGGGCCACAGATATATCAGATCACTTTTTAGTTGTAGCTACAATGAGAGTAAAATGTAGATGGGATACAAGGAGAATGGAAACAGCAAGTAAGAGAGAAGTGATGATTTATAAACTAAAGGAAGAGGCGGTTAGGGTAAGATATAAAAAACTGTTGGAGGACAGATGGGCTAGTAAGAGTATAGGCAGTTTGTGGTTATAGGAAAGTGGGTGTGGGAGGGAAGAAGAGCGATTGGTGGAATGACGATGTAAAGAGAGTAGTAAGAGAGAAAAAGTTAGCATATGAGAGGTTTTTACAAAGTAGAAGTGATGTAAGGAGGGAGGAGTATATGGAGAGAAAAAGATAGGTTAAGAAAGTGGTGAAGCAATGTAAAAAGAGAGCAAATGAGAGGGTGGGTGAGATGTTATCAATAAATTTTGTTGAAAATAAGAAAAAGTTTTGGAGTGAGATTAATAAGTTGAGAAAGCCTGGGGAACGAATGGATCTGACTGTTAAAAATATGAGAGGAGAGTTATTAAATGGAGAGTTAGAGGTATCGGGAAGATGGAGGGAATATTTTGAGGAATTGTTAAACGTTGATGAAGATAGGGAAGCTGTGATTTCGTGTATAGGGCAAGGAGGAATAACATCTTATAGGAGTGAGGAAGAACCAGTTGTGAGTGTGAGGGAAGTTCGTGAGGCAGTGAGTAGAATGAAAGGGGGTAAAGCAGCTGGGATTGATGGGATAAAGATAGAAATGTTAAAGGCAGGTGGGGATATAGTTTTAGAGTGGTTAGTGTTTTTATTTAATAAATGTATGGAAGAGGGTAAGGTACTTAGGGATTAGCAGAGAGCATGCATAGTTCCTTTGTATAAAGGCAAAGGGGACAAAAGCGAGTGTAAAAATTATAGGGGAATAAGTCTGTTGAGTATACCTGGTAAAGTGTATGGTAGTTATTATTGAAAGAATTAAGAGTAAGACTGAGAGCAGGATAGCAGATGAACAAGGAGGCTTTAGGAAGGGTAGGGGGTGTGTAGACCAAGTGTTTGCAGTGAAACATATAGGTGAACAATATTTAGATAAGGGTAAAGAGGGGTTTGTGGCATTTATGGATTTGGAAAAGGAATATGATAGGGTGGATAGGGGGGCAACGTGGCAGATGTTGCAAATGTATGGAATAGGAGGTAGGTTATTGAAAGTGGTGAAAAGTTTTTTCGAGGATAGTGAGGCTCAGGTTAGAGTGTGTAGGCGAGAGGGAGATTATTTCCCAGTAAAAGTAGGCCTTAGACAAGGATGTGTGATGTCACCATGGTTGTTCAATATATTTATAGGTGGAGTTGTAAGAGAAGTGAATGCTCGGGTGTTGGCAAGAGGTGTGGGGTTAAAAGATAAAGAATCTAACACAAAGTGGGAGTTGTCACAGTTGCTCTTTGCTGATGACACTGTGCTTTTGGGGGATTCTGAAGAGAAGTTGCAGAGGCTGGTGGATGAATTTGGTAGGGTATGTAAAAGAAGGAAATTAAAAGTGAATATAGGAAAGAGTAAGGTGATGAGGATAACAAAAAAAATAAATAGCAGAAGATTGGATATCAGATTGGAGGGAGAGAGTATGGAGGAGGTGAATGTGTTCAGATATTTTGGAGTGGATGTGTCAGCAGATGGGTCTATGAAGGATGAGGTGAATCATAGAATTAACGAGGGGAAAAAGGTGAGTGGTGCACTGAGGAGCTTGTGGAGACAGAGAACTTTATCCATGAAAGCAAAGAGGGGAATGTATGAGAGTATAGTTATACCAACACTCTTGTATGGGTGTGAGACATGGGTTGTGAATGTTACAACAAGGAGAAGGCTGGAGGCAGTGGAGATGTCGTTTATGAGATCAATGTGTGGTGTGAATATAATGCAGAGAATCCGTAGTTTGGAGATTAGGAGGAGGTGTGGGATTACCAAAACTATTATCCAGTGAGCTTAGGAGGGGTTATTGAGATGGTTTGGACATATAGAGAGGATGGAAGAAAATAGAATGACTTCGAGAGTGTATAAATCTGTAGTGGAGGGAAAGCGGGGTAGGGGTCGGCCTAGAAAAGGCTGGGGGGAGGGGGTAAAGGAGGTTTTGTGTGCGAGGGGCTTGGACTTCCAGCAAGCGTGCGTGAGCGTGTTAGATAGGAGCGAATGGAGACAAATGGTTTTTAGGACTTGACGTGCTATTGAAGTGTAGGCAAGGTAACATTTATGAAGGATTTCAGGGAAACCGGCAGGCCGGACTTGATTCCTGGAGATGGGAAGTACAGTGCCGGCACTCTGAAGGAGGAGTGTTTAAGCACGCCTCTGGCAAGACAGTGATGGAGTGAATGATGATGAAAGTTTTTCTTTGTCAGGCCACTCTGCCTTGGTGGGAAACGGCCTATGTGTTAATAAAAAAAAAAATAATAACCACTAATATACTACCTCTTTCTTTAATAATTCCTATTACCTCGGTGGAAACGGCCAATGTGTTAATAAAAATAATTTTGAACTTTCGTAACAACAGCTACTTTTGTTGTTTGTTCCTAACAAATAAACTAACCAGAATAAGCCAAGTTCTCACGTTACTACAAGTTACACTGACCTCTACATGGTAATGATTGTCTCTGAATACACGTGTTTTCTTCAGCTGTATTCACAACGATAATAGTAATGGAGAGTGTTCTCGACTTTTATCTGTGTTCATATTTATCTCAACTACTGCATATGTGTTCTTATCTACTTTATTTATAAGTGCAGTGCTGACAGCTGTTCAGCTGCAGCTTCTGTGTATCTCTCTTCAGTCCTAATCCTCAATGCCTTCTTATACTGTACTTAATCTATATATTCTTAGGTTTTTATTTTATAGACCATGTACTGAGTATATGGAGTGAACATCCAATACTGATGTGGTGAATCAAGAACCAGAGACAACGACCCCTCGTTCATGTATGGAGGGTTGCTCTATCTATGGTGATTGCCTCACCATATTGTCAAGGTTTTATACAACTCATTACTCTGCCAACCATCAAGGTCTGGTGGTCACAACTATGATGTAATAGTTTCTTCCCTTAGATTTGTGACACCAAGTTGACACCTTGTTAACAAGGTGTCTGAACAATCACTGCCACCAACTACACTCTGTTTCACTTATCTAACAACTTGTTTGTTCTGTTTGTTTTATTACTTTCATCCTGTCTGTTTATGTGTTATAAAACCTGGGGCAGCCAGACTGTAATTTTCATATACTAGGTAACATATATAGATATGTTTGTTTTTTTCAGTGTAAGATGTTTGTTCTATATACATGCTGCTATATACAATATTTTATATATATTTCCTCCTACCTATTTCTGGTCTCTTCAATGTGAACTTTTATATGTTGGTGTTTGTTGCTGTGTTTGATGGCTTCTTATGACATGTGCTATGTAGGAAGTTCCTTCCTATCTTCCACTGCCACCATCATTTGGTCCCTTGATGTTGTCTTGATGTGAAGTGCCTTCCTGTCTTCCACTGCCACCATGTTTTGTCTTGATGTGTGAAATGTTGTCTTTTGTTATTCATTCTTCCCTGTATGTGCCTTATAAAGCCTGTCTTCCACTGCCACCATTTTTTCTTGATTTGAATGTCTTCTGTAGATGTTTGTCTTGATGTGTAGAAGTGTCTTCCTGTCTTCCACTGCCACCTTTGTTTATGTGTGATGTGTCTTTGACTGTTGCTTGATGTAGGAAGTGCCTTCCTGTCTTCCACTGCCACCATGTTTTGTCTTGATGTGTGAGGAAGTGTCTTCCTGTCTTCCACTGCCACCATGTTTTGTCTTGATGTGTGAGGAAGTGCCTTCCTGTCTTCCACTGCCACCATTTTGGCTTGATGTGTGAGGAAGTGCCTTCCTGTCTTCCACTGCCACCATGTTTTGTCTTGATGTGTGAGGAAGTGCCTTCCTGTCTTCCACTGCCACATGTCTCTGTACATCTTATTTTCTTTAACTTTGTTACTTTGCTTTTTCTTTAGATGGTTTCTCTTTTCACATAAAAAAATATTGCTGTTTACTGTGCCTTCGGTCTCTTCATACGTACTTTACATCATATTATTTGGTGTCATACAATACGGACAAGTGACGAATTATTCCCATGTGCAACTCCTGGTTATATTTATTGCCAATAGAAGTAGTTTTGACCTGATCATTGCGTCACCCTTGGTAGGAAGTGGTCACTCCCTAAAGCCTGGCTTAAGAAACTGGTCACCTCCTACCATGAATGACGAACTGATTACGTCAAAAGTACTACTGTCTCCAGTATTCTACTTTATGTGACTGAAGAAACCTGCTGCACAGGGAAAACACCTCGGCCATAAAGACCCAAGTGTTGTATTTCTATATATTCGTGTTTTATATCGTAACATTTTAAAGTTAGGGATGAAGATGTGCTTATCTTTGTGTGAAAATTCTTGCACTTTTTATTAAAACGATATTTTTTACTTTCTCAACACGTTGTAACACTCAGATGTGCGAGTACTTACAGCAGATTCGATAGTTGCAAATTCCCAGACACAGTACTTACACATTTGTTCTGTCTTGTCTTTGTGGCATTTTCAGTCTGGTTTACTGCAATTATTTTTCGGGTCGTCCTGATGTCATAATCGGTGTATGTTTCTTGTGTTTCACAATTTTATGTTTCATGCTCTACGTATGTTTCTTGTGTTCCTCTATTATGTACTACCATCCCTGTGTCATCTGTCTTATACCCTGCCTAGGTTTCTAATCTTTCACTGTGTAATCTGTCTTAGTTTCCTCTTCCAATCTTTTTCACATATATATCTGATAGTTTCTTCAAGAGAAACTATTTGTGCTCATTGTTACTATTCTACAGGTATGTTAAACCTGCACAAAGTTCATCATGTCACCTACAAAGCTTGACACAGTTACCTTTCCTGTTTAATTTTCTGTGTCATTCACCTTGCGCAGGACCCACGAAACTTTTCCCTGTATATTATACAACGAATACCTCTTGTGGTATGCTGAAAACTTCCTTCACACTCTCTGCACATTGCCTTATGGACATTTTTACAGCCGCTTTAGGCTTCGTGTACTATATTATATACTAACTTTGCGTCTTTGTCTTAATGTATCATGTGTTAAAAGTTCTTTGCCAAAAATTCGAATTCAATTTAAACTTTTACGTTTAGAATTTTTGACTATTTCCGGCAGCTCTTGGCACTTATTTAAATTTAATTTAGACATTTATATTTAAAATTATAGAAAGTATTTCTGGTGTCTGGCCCCATTCTCACACATAGCACTGATTCTAATCGTGACTGACGTTTTGGCTATTATGTAATGATACTTGTCTGACACAGCAACACCATGGTATTTTGATGCAGAAGATATCTTCTACAACTCAATTGCTAAACAACTGTTTGGCATAACGTACTTTCGCTAGTGGGTCCCTCCCTCCTATGACGCCGTCTCCAACTGCTGCACCTTACCTGCTTAGGCTAAGGAACTAATCACCTTCAATGAAGACTAAGAGACTGAACACCTATTAAGTCTGAGGGACTGAGCACCCCAAAACTACCTCTTCACTTCTACTGTCACCGGTATTAAAATCACCTCTGTATTCGGCTGACGAAGCCTGCGGCGTGGGCAAAACATTTCGACATTAAAGATACCTAAGTGTTACATGCGTGTCATAATCATTAATACAAAAACAATGTGACACAATATATATTTATAATGTTTAACAGAGCAAAGTGACACTGTAGACTCAGCGTTCCTCAACTGGGGTTCCCCGGAACCCTGGGGTTCCGCAAGGGTAAAAAAATGTTGAGAAACGCTTCTATAGTGATATAGGCAATACGTGTGAGTTGGTAATATATGTGTAGACAATATATAAACAATATATGTAAGTTGGTAATGCGTAAATATAATATAGTTTCTTCAAATACTGTTCATCAGTCAGTAATGCAATAAAACGTAGTATTATTAGATCAAAGATATACAGGACCGATAAGTTGATGAATATGACAGATGCGTAACACCTGCGTATCTTTATTGGAGAGTTGTTTCGCCCGCGCAGACGCCGTTTATACAGTCTAATGTAGAATCATGAGGTAAAAGCAGAGGTGAAGCAGTAGTGGAGGTCACAGCATGGCTAGGCTTCCTTAGTGAAGCAGTATTGGTCACAGCTTAGCTAGGCTTCCTTAGTGAAGCAGTAGTGGAGGTCACAGCTTGGCTGGGCTTCCTTAGTGAAGCAGTATTGGTCACAGCTTGGCTAGGCTTCCTTAGTGAAGCAGTAGTGAATTTCACAGCTTGGCTAGGCTTCCTTAGTCAAGATGTAATTTTTAGGTGTTCAGGTTTGATTAAAGGTTCAGTTTCTTAGCCTAAGAAGGTGTTGAGTCCCTCAGTCTCAATTAGCATTTATTGAAGGTGTTTATTTCCTCAACTTTGGTAAATCTAATACGGAGGATCGAGGAAGAAAAAATTATACTGCAGCCAGAGGAAGAAACAACAATATTGGATCTCATCTGAGCAGATTCAATCTCTATTCCTGATTCATCTTAGTAGAAGAATGATACTTACTGTTTCTGGTTCTTACTTGGTTCGATATCCTCAGTATTTTATTAATATCTCCTTTGTTTATGCCCATCATCCACTTGTACACCTCGATGATATCTCCCTCATTCTACGTCTCTCCAGAGAGTGGAGATTCAACGCTCTAAGTCTATCTTCATACGGGAGATTTCTTATACTGTAAATCATTTTAGTCATTCTTCTTTGTATGTTCTCCAATGAATCTATATCCATCCTGTAGTAAGGAGACCAAAACTGAGCTGCATAATCCAAATGAGGTCTCACTTAGTGATGTATAGAGCTGTAAAATAACTTTTGGACTTGTTGCTTATACTTCTTGAAATAAATCCTAGTAATCTGTTAGCCTTATTGCTGCACACTTAGGCACTGTTGTCTTGGCTTTAGATTTCTGCTTACCATGACTCCCAAGTCTTTCTCACATTCTGTATGATCAAGTTCTACTTCACCTAGTTTATAAATTCGAGGGATATTTTCATTACCAACGACAAGCACCTTACACTTGTCCACATTGAACTTCATCTGCCACTTTTCAGACCAAGACATTAATTTATCCAAATCCTCCTGGAGTTCACTGTTATCCTCCTCAGAATGAATTATATGGCTGAGTAAGTTGCAAATTTACAATCATAGTTAATAAACTTTGAATTTGTTGGATTTCGTGAGATAATTAGAGACCGTTGTCTGGTCGCCTTCATTAGCTTAGCACTGAGGTGTTTTTCATACTGGAACATCGATTTTGGTTTATTTTAAATTTAATCTGCCAATAAAATTATGCAATATCTCGATAATGATTCTTGCATTCGCCTTCAAACTTTAATGGAAACCTCACTTAGGAGTAAAGTTAGAACTGATTTTGGTACTGTTTCGGTGCCACTTTGCCAATTTCATAGAAATAAATTAAGAAGCCCCATATACTTCCACCTAGATACAAAACCATCGTGTAATTATCCGTGTGTGTGAGTCTAGGATAAGAAAGTGGAAGGACCTGAGCCTAATAAAGCAACAATAAAGTAGTAAATCATTTCACAAAGTTCAGATCAACAAGTTATATGATGGAACTTGAAGTATCACAGCTGATGAGTGGAGTTGCAACTTGAAAACTCATATGTTAACATAATGCCTCAGGGAAATAAAGTACATCAGGTATTTTAACAATGCATTTTTAACAATTAAAATAATTT
>WNWK01002743.1:40000-50000 GCA_009830355.1 Cherax destructor
CTATGTGGCAAGGTGAAGAGCTCAGCGAGAGTGACAACATTACCTTGTGGGCGAGTTCTGGTGAGTCCTGTTGGAGAGAAGGAAGAACCAGGCGTCAGTGTGTATATAAAATGCGGAAAGACACAGATAATATCAAGAAGTTTTAAGATATAGGCACATAGAAAGACAGGTTGCTGACAGAAGCGGACTGGGTCTTAAAACCGGCCTGGACATCTGTCGCCTATCAGGTCTGGTCATTAACTGCCGAGGGCCAAAGGCGTGTTTTCACTACTCAGCTAAAGTGCGTTCCATTTTCGTTTCAATCTTTGTGTAGCTGCTATGACTTCAGGTTTTCGTGACATATTTTCAGCTTTTTTTACACGACCCAGCGGCCCACCAGACAAATACCCGTATGGATAGTCCACCTCTGCGTGTTGATGTGTGTGTGTGTGTGTGTGTGAAAATAGTACACACACTTGGCAGTACTCACTAGCAAGAGGACGGTTCATAAAACCACGTTCGCCAACGGTGCTAGCACGGTAGTTGGTAGAACCGAGGCGTCTCTGCCCGGGGAACCTCCTACTGGAGGTGATAATGTGAGCGCTGGCCAGCATCGTCTCCAACACCGCCACCAACACCACCACCAACACCTGCCACTCAGGAAGAACACATATGCAGATAAACCACTTATAAATATATAAGATATATACTATTATAGACCTGACAGTTCTAAGCACCAAACACAGAGTAATGGTCATTATTGTTGCAACCTTCAGGAGCATAATAAGAACATGAAACATCATTTATATATATATATTTATATATATATATATATATATATATATATATATATATATATATATATATATATATATATATATATATATATATATATATATATATATATATATAATTCAAGTTTGATTTCTACTTCCTCCTCTTGTAGTTATTTAGTGTCCTTACGTCTGGGCGCGATGGTTAAGATGTTTTATACATTACGGAGCCAAATGGTATTATTTGGAATGATGCAAAAAAAATCTCTTTTTTGAGATAGGTCGGCAGTAACATGAGGATACTGTGTGTATATTGAAGAACTGAGTTAAGAATTTATATAACTTTGGAGAGGATAGAAAACATGAAGTTTATTAATTATTGAATTATAATCATTATTTTACATCTTTGTACCTATAACTATTAAAGACTGACATGTAAGATGCGTGAGGTCGCTATCATCGTTGTCATCTATGTTATATAAAACATTAATAACTTTGAGTCAGTTATTCAAGAATCAGCAGTTCATTACATGCAATTAATATTCAGGTGTGAGCGTGATATGCGCACCCAGGGTTACAGGTGGATAATATAACATGGGTATATGAGGTATAAAATACGAACCAGTTGCAAATTAAAGGCACAAAGGCTGTGTTTGAACACAGAATATATACACCGAAGCGTGTATTTCCCTTAGCGAATATATGTTGAGAGTTTAATCTCTCTTATAGGGATCAAAGTATTCTTGTCTGGTGAAGAGATTACGTGTGGTCTTAATGGCCTCAGTGTAGCTGGTGATGTTTAAAGCCCATTACGAAGCAGACATTTGAAGGACACAGTAAGATCCCAGACTAAACCAGAAGTCATTAGTATCAATTTTAATCTATGTATATGAATGGTATACAATACTGACAAGATAATGTGAATAGTAGATGATGATTTAATCAGTCTCTCAGCCTAGGCCGAGGGACTGATTACCTCCCCTTCCACTATCTTCTGTATTACGTTCTACAGTCTTCACTTTGTCATTGTATTGCACTGATGAAACCACTGGATGACGAAACGTCTACCAAGTAAAGATACCGAGACGTTGCACATGTGTCTAATTCATTAACTTTAATCTATACTCCGGACACAGTTATACACATGAAGGGAGCTGTGACTCGACCCCTGCAACCACGAATAGGGATGATAGGAATTTCACCTGGTCGAAACCTTCTTTCAGAGAACCGACAAGATAATAAAGATACCCAAGTGTTGCACAAGTATGTAATTTATCGATCCTCGCTCAGCCTATATATTCCCACCTCATCAATGTTTTCTCTATAGACTTGAAAAATCTTGTGTCCAAGTGAAACGTTGTCTTAATAAAGTGTTCATTCTGTCTTTATTTTGCGTAACACAACATGTTGTATGAGGGAAAGTTTTACTTACCAGTTTAATATTCATTTGTGGCGATACTGGAGCTGACTGATCCTCGCTTCAACCTGACCAGAAAAACTGAGATTAATGAGATAGTTACTTCCAGGGAGTTGAAATCTCCACACCTTTGCTTTCATTTTGTTTATATTATTAATAAAGGATTTCTTTTACGATGCTGAATTTGCAGGGCAAGAACTGTTATTCTACCTTAGATCATTCCACAGCCCAGAGCTATCTAAGGGGAACTATCCCCCCAGGATGCGACCCAAAACATTCGAGTATCACCCAGGTATCTACTTGCTGCTAGATAAAGAGAGGCAACAGGTGTAAGTAAACATGCCCATCGTTTCCACCCGAACCATCGAACCATGAACCCTCATACATACACAAACACACACACACACACACACACACAGAGGTAAATTCCCTGGGCCAGACAGTGTAGACAGAAGCATACTAAACAGTAATACGGAGGTAGTGGTTGACCAGGTGGCCACTGGAGACGACTTGACACACCTGGCCACGGCGTTGCCTGATGCCTGATTCCACTCAAGGGATGTTGATCCAAGGAAAGGGAACTGAGCGTCTGTTCTTTCGATCAATATCTTAAATTCTTGGTAGAGATGATTGTACCTTAACTCTAACGCTTGCCAAGCCTACTGATATGACTACTAGTGGGCTCTGCCCACATGTGATGCTGCCTCCAACTGCGTCACCTGACTTGTCTTCGGTGTATAAATCTTCATCCGCGGGAAGTCACCGCTCTCGAGGCTCTGTCCCAGAGGCGGTGACCTCCGCCAGCGACTACAGGTCACTTTTACAATTGCGAAATTGGCAAGACGGAGCCAGTGATGATCATTACATCATGAAGAGTGTGTCACTACTCAAAAGTATGGGAAACTGTAAACAGCTAGTTTACACAGCCTGATTGACATCACTTGGTTTACACTACCTGATTGACATCACTTAGTTTACACTGCCTAATTGACATCACTTAGTTTACACTACCTGATTGACATCACTTGGTTTACACTACCGGATTGACATCACTTAGTTTACACTGCCTAATTGACATCACTTGGTTTACACCGCCTGGTTTTTATCACTTGGTTTACACCGCCTGGTTGACATCACTTGTTTTACACAGCCTGGTTGACATCACTTGGTTTACACTGCCTGGTTGATATCACTTGGTTTACACCGCCTTGTTGACATCACTTGTTCTACACAACCTAGTTGACATCACTTGGTTTACACTGCCTGATTGACATCACTTGGTTTACATAGCTTGGTTGACATCACTTAGTTTACACTGCCTGGTTGACATCACTTGGTTTACATAGCCTGGTTGACATCACTTGGTTTACATAGCCTGGTTGACATCACTTGGTTTACATAGCCTGGTTGACATCACTTGGTTTACATAGCCTGGTTGATATCACTTGGTTTACATAGCCTGGTTGACATCACTTGGTTTACATAGCCTGGTTGATATCACTTGGTTTACATAGCCTGGTTGATATCACTTGGTTTACATAGCCTGGTTGACATCCCTTGGTTTACACTGCCTGATTGACATCACTTGGTTTACATAGCCTGGTTGACATCACTTGGTTTACACTGCCTGGTTGACATCACTTGGTTTACACTGCCTGGTTTACATCACTTGGTATACATAGCCTGGTTGACATCACTTGGTTTACATAACCTGGTTGACATCACTTGGTTTACATAGCCTGGTTGATATCATTTGGTTTACATAGCCTGGTTGATATCACTTGGTTTACACTGCCTGGTTGACATCACTTGGTTTACACTGCCTGATTGACATCCCTTGGTTTACACTGCCTGGTTGACATCACTTGGTTTACACTGCCTGGTTGACATCACTTGATTTACATAGCCTGGTTGACATCACTTGGTTTACATAGCCTGGTTGATATCACTTGGTTTACACTGCCTGGTTGACATCACTTGGTTTACATAGCCTGGTTGATATCACTTGGTTTACATAGCCTGGTTGACATCACTTGGTTTACATAACCTGGTTGACATCACTTGGTTTACATAGCCTGGTTGATATCACTTGGTTTACATAGCCTGGTTGACATCACTTGGTTTACATAGCCTGGTTGACATCACTTGGTTTACATAACCTGGTTGACATCACTTGGTTTACATAGCCTGGTTGATATCACTTGGTTTACATAGCCTGGTTGACATCACTTGGTTTACATAGCCTGGTTGACATCACTTGGTTTACATAGCCTGGTTGACATCACTTGGTTTACATAGCCTGGTTAACATCACTTCAAAACCAGCGACAATTCGTCATTTGTGAGTTTTTTTCAGAATATACAAGTATTAAAGTTCCGTAATATCATTGTTACAGTCATGGGGATTTATTAATATTGGTAGAATTACCGACAATAGTTAGTAAAGGACACAAATGCACTAATGTGACATTTATTGTGGCAAGTTTCGCTCTCCAGAGCTTTGTCAAGCCGTTACAAACAATACATGGACACAGAGGGTACATTATACTCCAGTGAGGTGTAATACTAATGGTGGTAGAAGTAGTAGTGATATAAGTTGTAGTAGATACAATAGGTAGAACACATTGCACATGGTAAGGTGATAAACAATTACATGGGTAGTAAAAAAGGTTACAATGTTCTGCTGGAGGTTGGAATAGAAAAGGCCTGTAGGAGTGTTCCACATCTACGATGTGCTTGTGTTGAATGTGGAACACTCCTACAGGCCTTTTCTATTCCAACCTCCAGCAGAAATATTTGTCTAACCTATTTTTATACTACCCATGTAATTGTTTTATCACCTTTTACTCATGTGCAAATTGATTGTTCTACCTATTGTATTACTACACACTTATATCACTACTACTTCTACCACCACTAGTATTACACCTCACTTGGAGAGTATATATATACCCTCTGTGTCCATGTATCGCTTGTAACGGCTTAACAAAGCTCCTGGAGAGCGAAACGTTGCCACAATAAAATGTCACATTAGTTGCATTTGTGTCCTTTTACTTAACATATTGTCGGTAATTCTACCAATATTAATAAATCCCCATGACTGTAACAATCGGATATTACGGAACTTTAATACTTGTATATTTTGAAAAAAACTCACAAATGACGAATTGTCGCTGGTTTTGAAGTGATGTCAACCAGGCTATGCATTTGTTAGGCTTTAGTGCTATATATGACGTCCTAAACCCGTGTGGGGTCATTCACTGCCAGAAGTGGAGGCTCGATCCTCCGTCCGCTAACCGCGAGACATAAGCACTGCTTAACTGTATTTGTCAGTATCATACAGAACTTAGGGGAGGGGGTAAGGAATGGGAGGCATTCAGGTTTGATCCAAGGAAGGGGAAGGCATGCCCCCTTCCTTTAATCAAGAGTTCTCTCGCCTTCTTCAAGGGGAAGTAATAAGAGAGAGGAGAATATACTCTGATAACGACTCGTGAAGTTTCTAAGCATCACTGGTCTAACGGATGTCACCGTTTTTATGTGGTGTGATGGTAAGCTCCAGAGGTAGTGGAAGATTGATCCTCCGTCTGCTGCTGGCGAGAGAGACTCTAACTGATCTCATGTTTGTGTCCTGGTCTACTTGAGACAGGATCTCAGCACAGTAACGTTCGAAAAGCATTCTAAACTCTTTAAGGCAAGATCGAATATTAAAGATATGAACAAGTATTTATACTGTACGTACGTGATGGGTGAGATGGTTCTAATATGACCGTCAAGAACTGTGTGGGGGTCAAGGCCCCGACTCTCCTATATATACTCGGGAAAGCTAACATAGGGTGCCTACCCACGTATTAATGCGACTCTTTTTACTCCTAGAAGAGAAATCGACTTTCTATCAGTGGGTATTCGGAGGGGAGGAGAAAGGGAGGGTAGGCAAGTACTGTCGATCTTGTATAGTTCATGAAATATTCATTGTGGTAAGTGATGTTTGTGAGGAGGGGTGACTAAGGTCAGTGGGTGGTTGCACACTCTACAGGGCCACTGAACTCATTCCAGTGCATTTAACCTGACCAAGTGGCTGTAAGCACACCTAGAAATTTGACCTTTTCAAGAAAATATAAGGACTGATATATTTCATTCTACGACTTTAATTTTGATGTTCCTACTACTACTACTACTACTATTATTATTATTATTATTATTATTATTAATAATATTATTATTATTATTATTATTATTATTATTATTATTATTATTATTATTATTATTATTATTATTATTATTATTATTACTACTACTACTACTGCGACTAATGCTACTACTACAGACAGTCTGTACTACTACTACTACTATTATCACCACCACCAACACCCCCACTACTACTATTGACACAAGGTGAAAATTATGTGGCAATATTTTTGGGGGAATTTTTAATATTTAAAGAACACAATAGGAAATACATGTCATATGTATTCCCTTAAGTGAATGTCATAATTGTTTTATTAAATTGACCTTTTAGGGAAGGGGAATACAACATTCTTCCAATGGAATATTTAATGGCTATCAGTGGCTAGTGACCAGTATTCTGAGTTAGGATCTTGATGGCCAGCTGTGGTACGTGTGTCACCCACCAGTAGTGGTACGTATGTGACCCACCAACAGTGGTACGTTTGTGACCCACCAGAAGTGGTACGTATGTGACCCACCAGGTGTGGTACGTATGTGACCCACCAACAGTGGTACGTTTGTGACCCACCAGAAGTGGTACGGGTGTGACCCACCAGAAGTGGTACGGGTGTGACCCACCAGCAGTGGTACGGGTGTGACCCACCAGAAGTGGTACGGGTGTGACCCACCTGAAGTGGTACGGGTGTGACCCACAAGAAGTGGTACGGGTGTGACCCACCAGAAGTGGTACGGGTGTGACCCACCAGAAGTGGTACGGGTGTGACCCACCAGAAGTGGTACGGGTGTGACCCACCAGAAGTGGTACGGGTGTGACCCACCAGAAGTGGTACGAGTGTGACCCACCAGAAGTGGTACGGGTGTGACCCACCAGAAGTGGTACGGGTGTGACCCACCAGAAGTGGTACGAGTGTGACCCACCAGAAGTGGTACGGGTGTGACCCACCAGAAGTGGTACGGGTGTGACCCACCAGCTGTGAGGCACCAGTAGATTATGGACGGAGATCATGTGTCGAGATTATGCTGGGGATTATGCTGGGGATTATGCTAGGGATTATGCTAGGGATTATGCTGGGGATTATGCTGGGGATTATGCTGGGGATTATGCTGGGAATTATGCTGGGGATTATGCTAGGGATTATGCTAGGGATTATGCTGGGGATTATGCTGGGGATTATGCTGAGGATTATGCTGGGAATTATGCTGGGGATTATGCTGGGGATTATGCTAGGGATTATGCTGGGGATTATGCTGGGGATTATGCTGGGGATTATGCTGGGGATTATGCTAGGGATTATGCTGGGGATTATGCTGGGAATTATGCTGGGGATTATGCTAGGGATTATGCTGGGAATTATGCTGGGGATTATGCTAGGGATTATGCTGGGAATTATGCTGGGGATTATGCTAGGGATTATGCTGGGAATTATGCTGGGGATTATGCTGGGGATTATGCTGGGAATTATGCTGGGGATTATGCTAGGGATTATGCTGGGAATTATGCTGGGGATTATGCTGGGGATTATGCTGGGGATTATGCTGGGGATTATGCTGGGGATTATGCTGGGGATTATGCTGGGGATTATGCTAGGGATTATGCTGAAAATTATTCTGGGGATTATGCTGGGAATTATGCATGGGGATTATGCTAGGGATTATGCTGGGGATTATGCTGGGAATTATGCTGGGGATTATGCTGGGAATTATTCTGGGGATTATGCTGGGAATTATGCTGGGGATTATGCTAGGGATTATGCTGGGAATTATGCTGGGGATTATGCTGGGGATTATGCTGGGAATTATGCTAGGGATTATGCTGGGGATTATGCTGGGGATTATGCTGGGGATTATGCTGGAAATTATTCTGGGGATTATGCTGGGAATTATGCATGGGGATTATGCTAGGGATTATGCTGGGGATTATGCTGGGAATTATGCTGGGGATTATGCTGGGGATTATGCGTGGAGATAATGCTGGGTATTATGCTGGGGATTATGTTGAGGATTATGCATGGGGATTATGCTGTTGATTATGCTGGGGATTATGCTGGGGATTATGCTGGGAATTATGCTGGGGATTATGCTGGGGATTATGCTGGGAATTATGCTGGGGATTATGTTAGGGATTATGCTGGGAATTATGCTGGGGATTATGCTGGGGATTATGCTGGGAATTATGCTGGGGATTATGCTAGGGATTATGCTGGGAATTATGCTGGGGATTATGCTGGGGATTATGCTGGGAATTATGCTGGGAATTATGCTGGGAATTATGCTGGGGATTATGCTAGGGATTATGCTGGGAATTATGCTGGGGATTATGCTGGGGTTTATGCTGGGAATTATGCTGGGGATTATGCTAGGGATTATGCTGGGAATTATGCTGGGGATTATGCTGGGAATTATGCTGGGAATTATGCTGGGAATTATGCTGGGAATTATGCTGGGGATTATGCTGGGGATTATGCTGGGAATTATGCTGGGGATTATGCTAGGGATTATGCTGGGAGTTATGCTGGGAATTATGCTGGGGATTATGCTAGGGATTATGCTGGGAATTATGCTGGGGATTATGCTGGGGATTATGCTGGGAATTATGCTGGGGATTATGCTGGGAATTATGCTGGGGATTATGCTGGGGATTATGCTGGGGATTATGCTGGAAATTATTCTGGGGATTATGCTGGGAATTATGCATGGGGATTATGCTAGGGATTATGCTGGGGATTATGCTGGGAATTATGCTGGGGATTATGCTGGGAATTATTCTGGGGATTATGCTGGGAATTATGCTGGGGATTATGCTGGGGATTATGCTGGGAATTATGCTGGGGATTATGCTGGGGATTATGCTGGGAATTATGCTAGGGATTATGCTGGGGATTATGCTGGGGATTATGCTGGGGATTATGCTGGAAATTATTCTGGGGATTATGCTGGGAATTATGCATGGGGATTATGCTAGGGATTATGCTGGGGATTATGCTGGGAATTATGCTGGGGATTATGCTGGGGATTATGCGTGGAGATAATGCTGGGTATTATGCTGGGGATTATGTTGAGGATTATGCATGGGGATTATGCTGTTGATTATGCTGGGGATTATGCTGGGGATTATGTATGGGGATTATGCTGGGGATTATGCTGGGGATTATGCTGGAGATTACTTGTGGAGAACATCCAATACTGGTGTGGTGAATCAAGAACCAGAGACAACGACCCCTCGTTCATGTATGGAGGGTTGCTCTATCTATGGTGATTGCCTCACCATATTGTCAAGGTTTTATACAACTCATTACTCTGCCAACCATCAAGGTCTGGTGGTCACAACTATGATGTAATAGTTTCTTCCCTTAGATTTGTGACACCAAGTTGACACCTTGTTAACAAGGTGTCTGAACAATCACTGCCACCAACTACACTCTGTCTGTTCAGATTATTTTATTGTTTTTTTCTCAACCTGTCTGTTCATGTGAATTATTAAACCTGGGATAACCAGACTGCAATTTGCATATGGGTAAGATACATTATAATGATATGTTTTTTAATCTGTGTATGATGTGTCTTGTGTATGTATACTTCTGTATATAATATTCTGTATCTTTTTCCTCCTCGGATTCTGCTGTTTGTTATGATTCTTTGTTTTTGTT
>WNWK01002743.1:52500-115000 GCA_009830355.1 Cherax destructor
AAAGTTGTGTCCTGGTTCTCTGCTTGCTATTATTACACACATTCATGATGGCTGATCTGCCGCCTCACCTGCCCACCTTCCTTCCCTGCCCACCTCCCTTCCCGGCCCACCTCCCTTCCCTGCCCACCTCCCTTCCCTGCCTACCGTATTTTCACTAATTTCGTTAAATACTCTCATTAATTAAGACTTTTCTCTGGCATTCTCTCATACTCTGCCTGAGGTAGTTGCCACGACCCCGCGGTAGCTACCTTTGTGAGACACTCACGTGGTGTCCCAGCTCATCTACGCCTTACCTGGTTTATCTGGGACAAAACTGACCCATGATTGTCAATTCGATTTTTTTTAGAGTTCATTTCTATATGCCCCCTAACGAGTTCTCTAAATATCTCCTAGGTCTTAATCACGTCTTTTCCAGTGTCACATCTCTTCAGTTTTGAGAGGTCATGTTCCTTCCGATTGTTGTTTACTAGGTCGTTCCACTATGCAAATTGGTTAGGGTTCTCTAGTTTCAATATGTTTGTCTTAGGTAGTATAACTAATAACCAAACTGTTTAAAGGGGTGGACCGGTAAGCCAGCGGAAGGCATCGGTCACATGACCAAAAGCTCCAGCTGCGGGTCATCATCTGACGAAGACGCGCGTCAGCAAACACTTGTCCTGTTTCCAGACAAACCTTTTTTAACTTTAACTTTCAGGTTGTAGAGCCGTGCTAGAGCCGTGCTAGAGCCGTGCTAGAGCCGTGCTAGAGCCGTGCTAGAGCCGTGCTAGAGCCGTGCTAGAGCCGTGCTAGAGCCGTGCTAGAGCCGCGTAATTCATGATAAGTTTGACATGTGTCGTATATAATTTTCCGGACTCTCTGTTTAGGTACCCGATCACCTGTTCTTAATACTGTCTAGTGTTTGTACGTTGCCAAGGTTATTCAGGTCATGTATGCCTCGTGTAGTGTGCTTTATGTTATGATTACACTCAGGTTCCTTTCCTTACTTGAGCTTCATAGTCTCTCTCCTTGTAATCTATATTCCTTATCTGGTTTTCGTTTTCCTTCTCTGTTTTCTCAAGTAATTAATTCTTATAAGTGGTTGAGAAGACTTCGTCTTCTCAAGAATGTTTTGTGTGTATGTGTACTCACCTAATTGTGGTTGCAGGGGTCGAGACTTAGCTCCTGGCCCTTCTTCTTCACTGACCGCTACTAGGTCCTCTCTCTCCCTGCTCCATGAGCTTTACCATACCTCGTCTTAAAGCTATGTATGGTTCCTGCCTCCACTACATCACTTGCTAGACTGTTCCACTTCCTGACAACTCTATGACTGAGGAAATACTTCTTAACATCCCTTTGGCTCGTCTGAGTCTTCAACTTCCTTGTTTCTGTGTTCCCTCTCTGGAACATCCTGTCTATGTCTACCCTATCTATTCCACGCAGTATTTTGTATGTCGTTATCATGTATCCCCTAACTCTCGTCTTCTCTAGTGTCGTCAGGCCGATTTCCCTTAACCTTGTTGCAAACCTTTGCACTTTCTCTATTTTCTTGACGTGCTTGACCAGGTGTGGGTTCCAAACTGGTGCTGCATACTCCAATATGGGCCTGACGTACACGGTGTACAGTGTTTTGAACGATTCCTTACTAAGGTATCGGAACGCTGTTCTCAGGTTTACCAGGCGCCCATATGCTGCACCAGTTATCTGGTTGATGTGTGCTTCCGGAGACATGCTCGGTGTTATACTCACCCCAAGATCTTTCTCCTTGAGTGAGGTTTGCAGTCTTTGGCCACCTAGCCTATACTCTGTGTGCGGTCTTCTTTGCCCTTCCCCGACCTTCATGACTTTGCATTTAGCGGGTGTGTGTGTGTATGTGTGTAATAAACTAGATATGTTTGCAGAAGTCGATACCTAGCTCCTGGCTTCTCTTGTCACTGGAAATGGAGGCTGCCAGATGCTCTCATACAAACAATCAACAAGTTCAACATACTCAAGCATGAAACTCTTTTTTCTCCTTGAAGTACAAGGTGACATGGATACACGAGACAACCATACGAGGGTCCATGAGCAGGGGTTCAACACACTCAAGCACTAGAAGAGTTCTCTCTGTAGTTGTTAGCGCCAGATCAGTTCAGTTCTTGGAGAACCTGTCGGATGCACCTTTACAAATACAAGATTATGTTGCGACACAGTTCACTCTGGGCAGGGGGGGGTTGGTCACCCGCGTTCTAACAAGGTTCGGAACTACGCAGGATGTCCAGTTGAGAACAGTCCACCTGGGGCGCAGTACTTAAAAGTAGTACTATCGGTAGGAGTAGTACTACTGCTGAATAGTAGTTGTAACCTGTGTCAACCATCCATCAGTAACTTTCCAATAAAATGTTCAGGTCCATTTATCTAATACGGTATGGATTCTCTCTCTCTCTCTCTTTTTTTCTCTCTCTCTCTTTTTTTTTCTCTCTCTCTCTCCTGTCCCAAGTGTCTATTACCCCTTTTTAAAATTAGCCTCTGGGTATCTTTTTTTTTTTACAGTATTGCAGCGGATATATATATATATATATATATATATATATATATATATATATATATATATATATATATATATATATATATACACATTTTTTTCAACAAGTCGGCCGTCTCCCACCGAGGCAGGGTGACCCAAAAAGAAAGAAAATCCCCAAAAAGAAAATACTTTCATCATCATTCAACACTTTCACCACACTCATAAATAATCACTGTCTTTGCAGAGGCGCTCAGATACGACAGCTGAGAATAGTCCCTCCCAGCTGTCACTATCCCAGACCCCTCCTTTAAAGTGCAGGCATTGTACTTCCCATTTCCAGGACTCAAGTCCAACTAAATCAATTAACTGGTTTCCCTGAATCCCTTCACAAAATGTTACCCTGCTCACACTCCAACAGATCGTCATGTCCCAAAAACCATTCGTCTCCATTCATTCCTATCTAACATGCTCATACATGCTTGCTGGAAGTCCAAGCCCCTCGCCCACAATACCTCCTTTACCCCTTCCCTCCAACCTTTTCTAGGACGACCCCTACCCCGCCTCCCTTCCCCTACAGATTTATACGCTCTCCAAGTCATTCTACTTTGATCCATTCTCTCTAAATGACCAAACCACCTCAACAACCCCTCTTCAGCCCTCTGACAAATACTTTTAGTAACTCCACACCTTCTCCTAATTTCCACATTCCGAATTTTCTGCATAATATTTACACCACACATTGCCCTTAGACAGGACATCTCCACTGCCTCCAGCCTCCTCCTCGCTGCTGCATTTGCAACCCATGCTTCACACCCATATAAGAGTGTTGGTACCACTATACTTTCGTACATTCCCTTCTTTGCCTCCATGGATAACGTTTTTTGTCTCCACAGATACCTAAACGCACCACTCACCTTTTTTCCTTCATCAATTCTATGGTTAACCTCATCCTTCATAAACCCATCCGCTGACACGTCAACTCCCAAATATCTGAAAACATTTACTTCTTCCATAATCCCTCTCTTCAATGTGATATCCAATTTTTCTTTATTTAAATCGTTTGATAACCTCATCACCTTACTCTTATCTATGTTCACTTTCAACTTTCTACCTTTACACACTCTCCCAAACTCGTCCACTAACCTTTGCAACTTTTCTTTAGAATCTCCCATAAGCACAGTATCATCAGCAAAAAGTAACTGTGTCAACTCCCATTTTGCATTTAATTCTCCATAATTTAATCCCACCCCTCTCCCCAACACCCTAGCATTTACTTCTTTTACAACCCCATCTATAAATATATTAAACAACCATGGTGACATTACACATCCCTGTCTAAGACCTACTTTTACCGGAGTAATCTCCCTCTCTCCTACACACCCTAACCTGAGCCTCACTATCCTCATAAAAACTCTTTACAGCCTTCAGTAACTTACTACCTATTCCATACACTTGCAACATTTGCCACATTGCTCCCCTATCCACTCTATCATATGCCTTTTCTAAATCCATAAATGCAATAAAAACTTCTCTACCTTTATCGAAATACTGTTCACATATATGCTTCACTGTAAACACTTGATCTACACATCCCCTACCCACTCTAAAGCCTCCTTGCTCATCTGCAATCCTACTCTCTGTCTTGCCTCTAATTCTTTCAATAATAACCCTGCCATACACTTTACCTGGTATACTCAGTAAACTTATTCCCCTATAATTTTTTACACTCTTTTATCCCCTTCCCTTTATATAAAGGAACTATACATGCTCTCTGTCAATCCTAGGTACCGTCCCCTCTTTCATACATTTATTAAACAAAAATACCAACCACTCCAGCACTATATCCCCCCCTGCTTTTAACATTTCTGTCATGATTCCGTCAATTCCAGCTGCTTTACCCCCTTTCATTCTACGTAATGCCTCACGCACCTCCCCCACACTCACATCCTGCTCTTCTTCACTCCTAAACGATGTTGTACCTCCCTGGCCAGTACATGGAATTACCGCCTCCTTTTTCATCGACATTTAAAAGTTCCTCAAAATATTCCGCCATCTATCCAATACCTCCAGCTCCCCATCTACTAACTCCCTACTCTGTTTTTAACTGACAAATCCATTCGTTCCCTAGGCTTTCTTACCTTGTTTATCTCACTCCAAATTTTTTTCTTGTTTTCAGCAAAATTTCTTGACAGAGCCTCTCCCATTCTTTCATCCGCTCTTCTTTTGCACTCTCTCACCACTCTCTTCATCTTTCTTTTACTCTCCATATACTCTGCTCTTCTATTAACACTTCTGTTTTGTAAAAACCTCTCATAAGCTACCTTTTTCTCTTTTATCACACCCTTTACTTCTTCATTCCACCACTCACTCCTCTTTCCTCCTGCACCCACCCTCCTATAGCCACAAACTTCTGCCCCACATTCTAATACTGCATTTTTAAAACTATCCCAACTCTCTTCAACCCCCTCACTACTCATACTTGCACTAGCCCACCTTTCTGCCAATAGTTGCTTATATCTCACCCTAACTTCCTCCTCCATTAGTTTATACACTTTTACCTCTCTCTTACTTGCTGTTCCCATTTTCTTTTTGTCCCATCTACGTTTTACTCTAACTGTAGCTACAACCAAATAATGATCTGATATATCCGTTGCCCCTCTATAAACATGTACATCCTGAAGCCTACTCATCAACCTTTTATCCACCAATACATAATCCAACAAACTACTTTCCTTACGTGCTATATCATATCTTGTATATTTATTTATCCTCTTTTTCATAAAATATGTATTACTTATTACCAAACCTCTTTCCACACATAGCTCAATTAATGGTTCCCCATTTACATTTACCCCTGGCACCCCAAATTTACCTACTACTCCCTCCACAACATTTTTACCCACTTTAGCATTAAGATCCCCAACCACAATTACTCTCTCACTTGGTTCAAAACTCCCCACACACTCACTCAACATTTCCCAAAATCTCCCTCTCTCTCCTCTACATTTCTCTCTTCTCCAGCTGCATAAACACTTACTATAACCCACTTTTCACATCCAGCCTTTATTTTACTCCACATAATCCTTGAATTTATACATTTATATTCCTTCTTTACCTGCCATAACTGATTATTCAACATTATTGCCACTCCTTCTTTAGCTCTAACTCTATTTGAAACCCCTGACCTAATCCTATTTATTTCTCCCCACTGAAACTCTCCTACCCCCTTCAGCTTTGTCTCACTTAAAGCCAGGACATCCAGCTTCTTTTCATTCATAACATCTACAATCATCTCTTTCTTATCATTCGCACAACATCCACGCACATTCAAACATCCCACTTTGACGGTTTTCTTCTTTTTCTTTTTAGTAAACTATACAGGAAAATGGGTTACTAGCCCATTGTTCCCGGCATTTTAGTTGACTTTTACAACACGCATGGCTTACGGAGGAAAGATTCTTATTCCACTTCCCCATGGATATGAAAGGAAAATCAATAAGAACAAGAACTATTAAGATAAAATCAAAGAAAACTCAGATGAGTGTGTATACATAAACGTGTACATGTTTGTGTAGCGTGACCTAAGTGTAAGTAGAAGTAGCAAGACGTACCTGAAATCTTGCATGTTTATGAGACAGAAAAAAGACACCAGCAATCCTACCATCATGTAAAACAGTTTCAGGTTTCTGTTTCACAGTCACCTGGCAGGATGGTAGTACCTCCCTGGGTGGTTGCTGTCTACCAACCTACTACTAATATACATATACATATATGTATATTTACGTTGTGCGGTATCATCCTTTAGCCATGTTCATGTAAGAATAATGAGTAATAGTTTAGTTAGCACACTGATGTTTACGCAGCGATCTGATATTGTAGTGGAATATTGATATGTTATTACTTTGAAGATGCCGTTTACACAGTTCCTTGTGTAATATTTGTAGCCTTGATCTGCTGTGAACTGATTATTGTAGAGGTCAGAGAGGAGGTTCAACCTGAGATCAAGATTAAAATGTGGAAGGGATCAGTGTTAGTTACGGCTTCCTTGGAAGACAGTTTAGCTTTCCTTACTCACTGAAGACCCGGATAACAGATGCGTGGTGCACCTAACTAAGCTCTAACGTGAGGCGCCTCACTAGTAAATCTGATAGTAGAGTGACACTAGAACTTTGTAATATTCTAATTACAAGAATGGTATTAATAGTAATAATTAAAATATAAACTTGAGGTAGTAAAATACAACTTATTATAATATAAAATACAATGTTGTATAATTTGAAAATAGTACATTGTAGTAGTAGTAGTGCAGTGCAAAGTAACACCAAAGTAACATCAAAGTAACACCAAAGTAACACCAAAGTAACACCAAAGTAACACCAAAGAATGATGTAGAAAATATATGTGAGGTTGTTATACAAAATAACTCAAGGTAATACAATAGTTTGGACAGAAATTAAGTATTTCTTCTACGAAATACAGTTTATTAGTCAGAGATATAATAAAACATAGTAATTGCAAGAATGGTATTATTGGTATTATTAGTAAACCTAATAATCAGTTATTTCATCAAATCTCGCCACATACAGTGAACTTTGAAAGAAATTTTCGAATGCTTAGCGATTCGTAAACGGGCGAAATTATTTACAGACATGGTAATTATTGATCAGTAATGGCATTTATTGTTCAGTAGCATTTATTGTTCAGTAGCATTTATTGTTCAGTAGCATTTATTGTTCAGTAGCATTTATTGTTCAGTAGTATTTATTGTTCAGTAGTATTTATTGTTCAGTAGCATTTATTGTTCAGTAGTATTTATTGTTCAGTAGCATTTATTGTTCAGTAGCATTTATTGTTCAGTAGCATTTATTGTTCAGTAGCATTTATTGTTCAGTAGCATTTATTGTTCAGTAGCATTTATTGTTCAGTAGTATTTATTGTTCAGTAGCATTTATTGTTCAGCAGCATTTATTGTTCAGTAGCATTTATTGTTCAGTAGTATTTATTGTTCAGTAGCATTTATTGTTCAGTAGCATTTATTGTTCAGTAGCATTTATTGTTCAGTAGCATTTATTGTTCAGTAGCATTTATTGTTCAGTAGTATTTATTGTTCAGTAGCATTTATTGTTCAGTAGCATTTATTGTTCAGTAGTATTTATTTAGTATTTGTTCTGTAGCTGTATTTATTATTCAGAAATTGTATTTATTGTTCTGTAGTGGTATTTATTGTACAGTTACGGTATTTATTGTACAGTTACGGTATTTATTGTACAGTTACGGTATTTATTGTTCAGAATGATGCAAGATAATAACCTCAGCGAGAAGTAGCCTCGTTGCAACACACTAAGGTCACTTTAATTAAGTCAGGCCACACTAGGAAGTAAATCCCCGAGTGAACCCCAGGTGAGGTTTGACGAAGGGAGAATGCGTGCTTGCACACCTCTTTATAACCTCCTCCTTCCTCTGTACCCCGAGCCTAGGTGCTTTCCTGGAGTCTCCCATCTCAAGCTGGCAGATCTCAACACCTTGTATGGACCTTTGTGAGGGAATGTGACAGGGAAACATAGTTGGCTTTTTTCCCACATTGTGTAAGTATCATATACAACAGTGTAGCAGCACAGTGCTCATGTATTCAGTTTTGTTAAATTAAAAAAGCACCTAGGCCTTTGAGAATACACTCCTCATGCCATAACTATCCTAGCTACGTGGCTACATGAAGTCCATCCTTATGCCTCCAATTATCTGCATGTTTTAACTCCTTCCAAACACTTTTCATGTGTTTGTTAGGAAGAAGTGTTATTAAGTTATTATTAAGTTCAAGAGACATGGGTGTTCAACAGACAACACTATTAAAGAGCTCTGTTAATATTCCTTCAATCTCTTTCTAAATAACTGAGTGACTATTGTCTAACTGTAAATAAAAAAATATATTAAATATCATCCTCCTGTATACCTAGAGAGAACATGTATATAATATCTCACATGCTTGAGTGGTAGGCTTAGTAAACGACGTTGTTCAGATCCCTTACGTAGGGCTGAGTAGCCATAGTTTATAGGGTTAATAGAAAGTACTCCAAACTTTTGAGGTAGTTCCAGGTAGTAGTATGGTCAGTAGATGGTGGTGCTCCGAGCTTCTGACGGAGGGTTAGTAGACGGTATTGTAGGCGGTAGCAAAGGCGTGGGTGATAGGACAGAAATCTCGCGCTGCCTGGTCGTAGATACTGCCGGAGTCCTTGACGATCGGCCGGCGATAGCTCAGTTGATTCCAGGTGTGTATCATGTAGGAGCGAGGGTACCTCTGTAAACACGGAGAGAACAACACTAAGTGTGATTCATCTATTACTACTACATCTAACTCACTTGGACAGGGATGGAACAAAGAGGGAATCATCGATGAATACAAGTACCTCCCCGGACATTAACGAAACACGAATGAGCCAATCTTATACGAATTCAGAAACTCCGGAAACACAGACCAGAGAGACTTTACCTGTTTAAGATCTTAGACCAATCAGAGTAACAAAATAATAATAATAATAATAATAATAATAATTATAATAATAATAATAATAATAATAATAACAATAATAATAATAATAATAATAATAATAATAATAATAATAATAATAATAATAATAATAATAATAATAATAATTATAAAAATAATAATAATAAAAATAATAATAATAATTATAAAAATAATAATAATAATAATAATAATAATAATAATAATAATAATAATAATAATAATAATAATAATAATAATAATAATAATAATATTAGAGAACATTAGCGTTAAGGAAGGTAGTTTGAGAAAAAGCTCTTTTATATACATTCCATTTATGCGAGGCACTAAACCCGTGTGGGTCATTAAGCGGGAGGTGTAGTGGAGGCTCGATTCTCCTTCCGCAAATAGACAGAAACTATTCTTTTCTTTTAGACAAAGTTTCTAGTTTTCTAGTTCTTGTGGCCTCGCAACCTCACTCCAACTCGCCAAGAAATGTTCACTTGAGTAACTGCTTACCAGAGTAACTAGTAATTACTCACTTGAATAACTGATCCCCTCAGTAATCACTTGAATAACTGATCCCCTCAGTAATCACTTGAATAACTGATCCCCTCAGTAATCACTTGAATAACTGATCCCTTCAGTAATCAATTGAATAACTGATCACCTGAGTAACTACTCACCTGAGTAACTACTCACCTGAGTAACTACTCACCTGAGTAACAGGACGAGGTGCCTGAGGGATGAAGATTGTCTTCCAGACGCTGGCGGGTACGGGATAGAAGGCTCTGATGGGCAGGAGATCGATGCCCTGGCACCTGCCTGCCCGGCCTGGCACTAGACCCTTGTCACTACCACCTGGCACCAGACCCTTGGCACCACCACACAGCTGCATCATCACCTGGGTGAAGGCGAGAGGGCCGCTCCAGCCCCACTTGTTGGTCTGGCGGGAAGAAGAAATGGATCCTGAAGGAGAGATGCAGATTTCAGGAGACGCTTCTGGCGGTACCACGTTTGGTTTGTTAAGCATTTCACCAAGTCATGACCTGACGAAGCTCTACACAGAGCGAAACGTTGTCTCAACGATAGCTTTTTTTTTGTAACCTGTGTCTTTTCTTCATTCTTGACAATGTCAATGACAATGACAGTGACAACGGCAGTGGCAACGACAATGCCAGTGACAACGATAATGACAATGGCAGTAACAACGACAGTGATATTGACAGTGACAACGACAGTGACAATGAGAGTGACAATGACAATGAGAGTGACAATGACAATGACAGTGACAATGAAAGTGCCCCACCAACAGTGTCAATGACTGCTTTATTTCAATAAAGTACAATACCGTAAACAATTAACATAGGATCAACTGACACGAACAAAGTGCTTTACAGAGAGCCTCTGGATACGCAGAGCATTTCCGGCATCTTTTCAATGAACTAATAACTAATAAACAATTATATATAACCAGGTTAGTTTACTAGAATGCTATAGTTTGCCGTCTCTGACTTTTTATGGAACAGTGGAAAAATAAACACATAAGCAGTATAATGTGATCCTTTATTGACAACGTTTCGCCCACGCAGTGGGCTTTATCGAGTCACAGACAGTTTGGTTCGCGATTTGTGACGTTTTCAAGTTTTACGTAACAATTTGGTAAAACATTTTCATTGGTGAAAACCGAATAACGTATTTTTGATTGAATGTTGAAATATATTGGTGACAGAACGTCGGTATGAATGTTAATATGACGTGGAGTAACGATAAATTGGGCTTTTAACATAATTAATGTCAGCAGAGTTTAGGTCAGACTTAGGAGTGGCTGTTGATCTGCTTTTCTGAAGTTGGTAGCAGAGTGGGATCTTTTTTTTCCCCCATCGTCTGGAAAGGAGTTCCATATTTTAGGGATCTTTGAGCCGAACATGTGGTATATCAACGAGATACTTAAATCTTGTATTGTGTCTATGTGTTTGTGGTGTTGCAGGTCTGAAGGAAGAGTCGAAGCACTGGGTTGAAGTTCGTTCTAAGTGTCCTCTATATACTGTATATAAAATTAAGACTTTTGAATAGTGGATGTGTTTGTGTGTGTGTGTGTGTGTGTGTGTGTGTGTGTGTGTGTGTGTGTGTGTGTGTGTGTGTGTGTGTGTGTGTGTGTGTGTGTGTGTGTGTGTGTGTTGTCTGGAACTTGAGTGGGTGATTATTCTAACAGCTGATTTCTGTTGGGGTAACAATGGCTTTTAGGTGATTTGCTGTGGTAGATCCCCAAGCAAAGATCCGAAAGTGAGGTAGGGATAAATTAGAGTAGAACAGGGTGAGTAATGTTTGTGGAACATAGTGGCGCAGTCTTGATAGAAGATCCATGGTTCAGAATAGTTATCAGACATGTGTCTGCAGTACGCTACTGATACACAGTGTATCTTAAAAAAAGAAAATGCAGCGAGGAAACTGTATAAAAATAAAGGCTGTCCTCGAAGTGCTCTTTTAATACATAAATAACCAGCACACAGGAGACCGAAACTTATCACGACGTTTCGGTACGACCTGTGCCATTTACTACACTAGTTAATGGTCCAAATCGGACCGAAAGTCGTAATAAGTTACAGTCTTCTGTGAGTCTTTTCATGCATTTTTTTTATTTCAAAAGTTGTTACGACGAAATGGTGAAACGAAGTGAAAATGCAGTTCACTGTATACGATAACGTAATTATCATAACAGTAAAAATCATGTAGATAAAGACTGAAGAAGCCGCTCGTACCGAAACATTTCCTTAATAAATGTCTTGACCTGTGCATCAATCAACACTGTGTCGGTACAATCATACCTTTCCAGTCAGTCAGTACAAATCATACCTAACAGGCCACTAACATTTTGTCTTCCTCTTGCTGTTTATCCAACACATTGTTCATCACCCTTGTTAATATTCCCTAATCTTCCCTTCTACCTCTTCACAATATCTTTGTAGCTCCCTGACAGATGGCCCAGGTGTGATGGGCCATCTGTCAGCACACGACCCCCTTCCTTACGGCACTTCCCCTGATATCACGCCTTCATACCTCTTACGGGGGTTGGGAAGGATAATTTTCCAGATACCAATAACTGACATTAAAACACTCGGTGCTGGAATAAATAATGATATCGGAAAATTTCCTCCGGATATGTTAGTCACCAAGTGAAATTAACTTGAGTATAGATTAGAGGTGTTAAGGGCCACAGGAGTTACACAAACTAGATAGTTATGAACTGATCCTCAGGCGCCTCTGACGAGAGGAGAGATAATATAGTAAATTACCTACATTGAAGTCATATTATGTTACATTATGAAGCTTTGAAAAAAAACGTCTTTAGTTTGGCTATCATATGCAGAAAACTGCACTCTCATATCTGTTGCCATTTTATTGTAAAAGCAATTTTAAATCTGGAAAAGACTTTGTTGAAACGCTATATATCAAGCATTTTTTTTAATATTTATGTTTTGCTTCAGTATGCATATAAATAATGGAAGTGATGTTATATTAAGTAGAAACAAATGAATTACCTCAATTTTTAATTAAATTTGCTCTCTATACTGAACTTAAAAAAACGATAAATCCGGAGAAATATGAAGATAAAAACTATATTTATTGAGTCATGGAGCGAGGGTGAAACATTGTGTATGTCTCGACCTCCGATGAGGTCTTCTTCAGCAGTTAGAAGTCAAAAGTCCTTTCAAGGACTTGATGCTGGTTAGGGCTCTTGATCTCCAATTCCTCCCAGGTTAAGTGCTTCCCTTGTATGTAAAAATAATGATAATCATCATTATCATCATCATAATAGCTATGATAATGGAATGACGCATAATATAATGCATTATGTTCATTATAATGCATGATGAACAATAGGACTGATGTAAGATGAACAATATTATGTATAAAAATGAATATGATGTGTAATGATGAATATGATGTATAATGAATAATGATGAAAATATTAAGTATAATGAAGAATATGTGTAATGATGAATATGATGTATAAAGACGAAGCATATGATGTATAATGTTGAACAATATGGTGCGTAATAATAATAAACAATGTGATGTATAATGAAGAATATGATATGTAATGATGAACAGTATGATGCGTAATGATGAACAATTTGATGAAGGATGAGTAGTATGATGCAGGAGGTACCTGGTATCCGTCAGCAACGCGTTGCATGACGCTCTGCAAGAAAGGATGGTGACGTCTGAGGTGGAAGACACCTGAGCCCAGCGTTGACGTCTCCTGCCAGCCGATGACGTCGACGAGGCGAGTGACGTCTCTGATGCACACGACGTCCGTGTCGACGTACATCCCTCCTAGGTGCCACACCAGTGCCAGGCGCAGCAGGTCTGCAAGGTTGACCTCGGGCCACGCTGGTGCAGGGAGGAGGAGTGTTGGCACCAGTTGTGTTAAAACCTAATGTTGACACCAGTGGTACCACAACCTAATGTTGGCACCAGTGGTGCCACAACATAATGTTGACACCAGTGCTAACACAATATAATGTTGACATCAGTGGTACCACAAAATAATGTTGACACCAATGGTACCACAACATAATGTTGGCACCATTTGTACCACAAGCTAATGTTGGCACCATTGGTACCACAACATAATGTTGACACCAGTGATGCCACAGCATAATGTTGACACCAGTGGTACCACAAAATAATGTTGGCACCAATGGTACCACAACCTAATGTTGGCACCAGTGGTACTACACCATAATGTTGGCACCAGTGGTGCCACAACATAATGTTGACACCAGTGGTTCCACAAATTAATGTTGGCACCAGTGGTACAACAACATAATGTTGGCACCAGCGGAACCACAACATAATGTTGACACCAGTGGTATCACAAACAAATTAATGTTGGAACCAGTGGTGCCAGAATTTAATGTTCGTCACCGGTGGTGCCACAACCTAATGTCGGCACCAGCAGTGCCCCAGTCTTAAATTATTTTGTCATCAGTGCCAAACCTTATCTCTACGTTGCTGTCAACGGTCTCACAGCTTACCACCACGTCATTACCAGTG
The DNA here is from genome assembly GCA_009830355.1 of Cherax destructor. NCBI lineage: Eukaryota > Metazoa > Arthropoda > Malacostraca > Decapoda > Parastacidae > Cherax > Cherax destructor. The sequence continues at coordinate 66,549 of WNWK01002743.1, forward strand.
GTGCCCCAACCAACCACTGTGTTATTACCAGTGGTGCCACAACTTACCACTGTGTTATTACCAGTGGTGCCACAGCCTGCCACTGTGTTATTACCAGGGGTGCTATAACCTACTGGTGTGTACCCACAGTGGTGCCACAACCTACCACTGTGTTATTACCAGTGGTGCCACAACCTACTGGTGTATACCCAAAGTGATGCCACAACCTACCACTGTGTTATTACCAGTGGTCCCACAACCTATTGGTGTGTACCCACAGTGGTGCCACAACCTACCACTGTGTTACTACCAGTGATGCCACAACCTACCACTGTGTTATTATCAGTGGTGCCACAACCTACTACTGTGTTATTACCAGGGGTGCCACAACCTACCACTGTGTTAGTACCAGTTGTGCTACAACCTACTGGTGTGTACCCACAGTGGTGCCACAATCAACTGGTGTGTACCCACAGTGGTGCCGCAACCCACTAATGTGTACCCACAGTGGTGCCACAACCCACTAGTGTGTACTCACAGTGGTGCCACAACCCACTAGTGTGTACTCACAGTGGTGCCACAACCCACTAGCATGTACCCACAGTGGCGCCACAACCCACTAGTGTGTACCCACAGTGGTGCCACAACCCACTAGTGTGTTCCCACAGTGGTGCCACAACCCACTAGTGTGTACCCACAGTGGTGCCACAACCCACTAGTGTGTACTCACAGTGGTGCCACAACCCACTAGTGTGTACCCACAGTGGTGCCACAACCCACTAGTGTGTACCCATAGTGGTGCCACAACCCACTAGTGTGTACCTACAGTGGTGCCACAACCCACTAGTGTGTACCCACAGTGGTTCCACAACCCACTAGCATGTACCCATAGTGGTGCCACAACCCACTAGTTTGTACCTACAGTGGTGCGACAACCCACTAGTGTGTAGCCACAGTGGTGCCACAACCCACTAGTGTGTACCCATAGTGGTGCCACAACCCACTAGTGTGTGCCCACAGTGGCGTCACAACCTACTAGTGTGTACTCACAGTGGTGCCACAACCCACTAGTGTGTACCAACAGTGATGCCACAACCTACTGGTGTTTGTGTTCCAGGCTGCGGTGGTGTAGAGCCGCAGAAGTGGGGTGCCGGAGAAGAGGTGCCTCAGATCAGCAGTGACGGGCCGCAGGTTGGAATATTGCCGCAGCAGGGATGCCGCAGGACCGACCATGGTATTCAGCACTCCAGCTCTCATCACGTACCACACCACAGCCTTTGGGTTCTGTTGAGCCAAGCTGGAAAGAATTTTTTACCGTAAAGAAAAGGCCTCGGCCAGATGAGCTCAAGCTGAGGGGTCACATATGACTAAGACCCGAGTCAGAAAACACCTGTGTCCTGACAGACCTTACCTATCCTAACCTTTAAACAAAAATTGGATTTAGATGAGGAATTAGACACAGGTGCAACACCTGGGTGTCTTTATTTGAAGATGTTTCACCAGGCATTGGCTGTTTCAGTTCAATACTGATATACGAAGACACCAGCAGTACTCTGTTACACTACTCTATATAACAGCGACACTCGGAACAAAAACTAGCTATGTTTCCAGTTATGTGAAATCACGTCGGTAAGGCGATGGGGATGCCGTCAAGCATTCCACCACGAGTGCCGTAGCTACACCCGTCACGCTAGGCAAGAAATGCACGTCATGGAAAAAGATAAATGGTGGAGAATGGAGAAGATTGAAAGGTTAGGTTGGAGAGACCAGGTTTAAGGAAGACAACCAAGACACCTCAGTATTAATATATAAAATATATATATATATATATATATATATATATATATATATATATATATATATATATATATAATGAAGAGTGTTACTATCAAAGCCGCAGCTGGTTGACGGTTGTGTCGACACACATGGTGTGGTACTCACCATCACTCATCCTCCAGTGGTGACCCATCACTCATCCTCCAGTGGTGACCCATCACTCATCCTCCAGTGGTGACCCATCACTCATCCTCCAGTGGTGACCCATCACTCATCCTCCAGTGGTGACCCATCACTCATCCTCCAGTGGTGACCCATCACTCATCCTCCAGTGGTGACCCATCACTCATCCTCCAGTGGTGACTTACAAAACAACAGCATCCTAACTCATCTTTCAATGTACAAACACTGTGCTTCTCACCTTCAAAATGCAAGTTCTAATACACTTTCCCTCCGAGTGCCGTCACATACTTAGTCATGCTCACACTCCACTTGTGTCCAGTGCACCATGAGTATCTTCCAGACACCACCTAGTGTACTGTGAGTGTATATATGCACCGTTCTCGACCATATATGCAAGATATATTCATATAATTGCATGTAATGTCTATGTATATCACGGTGAGCTATGATGATATTAGACAGTTATTTATTATTATTATTATTATTATTATTATTATTATTATTATTATTATTATTATTATTATTATTATTATTATTATTATTATTATTATTATTATTAATTATGTCTACCACCTCATCACGTCATCTTACGTCTATGTACATATCACACAACACGTAACATTAAATATCATCTATACAGATAACATTACACGATACGCGGGTTTAATCTACGTTTACTAAGATGACGCTAGTATACACGTTGCATTAATCTACGTCAAGCTATGCTACTGCCCACTATCCGTCATGTTAAGTCTATGTCTAACTGGACAGTGTCACACTACACTACGTCTGGCAGTGAAACAAAAAGCACACACACATACCTCACTGAGGTGTGAGAGGTGTGGTAAACGGTAAACACTCTCCTCCAGGTGTAACACCTCCGTTATAACTGCTGTTAAGTGATGCTGGGGAGGTGTGGGCTCATGAGGGTAGTAGCGGCGTCCACCTGCAGTAGGATCTTATCCAGGTGGGATATTAATCCCCCCTCCCCCGTCATCAGTGCTGGCTCTGAGTGGGATATTATCCAGGTAGAAAGGCAGGATTTGACGCAAGATCATTGTGATTTGCTCAGCAGTGAGGAGTGGGCTGGCTGGCCCCTCGTTCTCTTGGCGAGGCGGGAAGATCATCACTGATTGGTGGTCATCACATCAGTTCTGAGTGGTTGGTGGTCATCACATCAGTTCTGAGTGGTTGGTGATCATCACATCAGCTCTGAGTGGTTGGTCATCACATCAGTTCTGAGTGGTTGGTCATCACATCAGTTCTGAGTGGTTGGTGATCATCACATCAGCTCTGAGTGGTTGGTCATCACATCAGTTGTGAGTGGTTGGTCATCACATCAGTTCTGAGTGGTTGGTCATCACATCAGTTCTGAGTGGTTGGTCATCACATCAATTCTGAGTGGTTGGTGATCATCACATCAGTTCTGAGTGGTTGGTCATCACATCAGTTCTGAGTGGTTGGTGGTCATCACATCAGTTCTGAGTGGTTGGTGGTCATCACATCAGTTCTGAGTGGTTGGTGATCATCACATCAGCTCTGAGTGGTTGGTCATCACATCAGTTCTGAGTGGTTGGTGATCATCACATCAGCTCTGAGTGGTTGGTCATCACATCAGTTCTGAGTGGTTGGTCATCACATCAGTTCTGAGTGATTGGTCATCACATCAGTTCTGAGTGGTTGGTGGTCATCACATCAGTTCTGAGTGGTTGGTGATCATCACATCAGCTCTGAGTGGTTGGTCATCACATCAGTTCTGAGTGGTTGGTCATCACATCAGTTCTGAGTGGTTGGTCATCACATCAGTTCTGAGTGGTTGGTCATCACATCAGTTCTGAGTGGTTGGTCATCACATCAGTTCTGAGTGGTTGGTGGTCATCACATCAGTTCTGAGTGGTTGGTCATCACATCAGTTCTGAGTGGTTGGTCATCACATCAGTTCTGAGTGGTTGGTCATCACATCAGTTCTGAGTGGTTGGTGGTCATCACATCAGTTCTGAGTGGTTGGTGATCATCACATCAGCTCTGAGTGGTTGGTCATCACATCAGTTCTGAGTGGTTGGTCATCACATCAGTTCTGAGTGGTTGGTCATCACATCAGTTCTGAGTGGTTGGTCATCACATCAGTTCTGAGTGGTTGGTGGTCATCACATCAGTTCTGAGTGGTTGGTGATCATCACATCAGCTCTGAGTGGTTGGTCATCACATCAGTTCTGAGTGGTTGGTCATCACATCAGTTCTGAGTGGTTGGTCATCACATCAGTTCTGAGTGGTTGGTGGTCATCACATCAGCTCTGAGTGGTTGGTCATCACATCAGCTCTGAGTGGTTGGTCATCACATCAGTTCTGAGTGGTTGGTCATCACATCAGATATGGCTACCCACTCAAAAAATTTCACTAGCAGTATGACTAATATAATGGGGAGGAGAGGGCGATAGCCTTACTTGTCTAGGCCACCATAGGCCTATAAGGATAGGATTGAATAACGACAGAGGATCGGAAGGACTGGAAAGGCTAACCTCTCCAGGGCACAAAAGGCGTAGAAAGATTGGAATAAATCTACTTCTCTAGGAGATTAAGACACATGCGATATTGAGCACCTCGAATACTTTTTATCCAAGGTTGATGGACTGATGACATCATCTTTATTTCATTACTACTATTGCTGTCTTTGTATTTGACTGAAGAAGTCTACTGTGTAGGCGAAACGTTTCATCAATAAAGATACCCAACTCTTGCACATGTGTCTTAGTCTTCAACTTGTCGGTATTTTATTCCATTTTCAACAATACTTCTCTAGGAGGCCACAGGCTCGGAAGGGCACCACTGACGTAGAATGGGGATAGTCGTACCTCTCTAGTGCGCACCATGCTCGGGTGGTGGGCTTGACTGCGCACGAACTCTCCAGCAGCAGAATGTTAAGCGCTCCCTCCTGCTGCGCTTCCTTCAGGCTGCAGCAAAATATCATTTATCAGAGAGAGAGAGAGAGAGAGAGAGAGAGAGCAGAAGTCTTGTAAGTCTACACCTAGGCTTTCTGCTGACAAGAACTATCTACTTGCTTCTAGATTAAAGACTGTGGTGCATATCCAGATGTATATGTAAGGAGAGAAAAGCAGAAGGCTCTCTCAATACCTTCCATTCCTCCCGGCAACTACCGGCAGGAAAACAGAGAGAAAAATGGACCATATACTGAGAAAAATATCACAGAGAAAGATGGAAGCAAAAACTAACTTCAGATAAGTTCCAGCGTCAACTCTCACTACAGCTGTACCTGAAGATGTCGTCTAGCAGCAGGAGGTCGTGGGGTCGTCTAGCCCTGGTTGCTGGGCAGATGAGGTCGTCGTTGTGTGCGTCTGCCTGTTCCTTGATCTCGCTGACCGAGGACTGGAGTGCCGCTGGGTCATATCTTTGTGCCCCTGTGGTAAACTGGTGTCAATTATAGCTCTGCCTAGACTCTTAGAGCTCGTGGGTAAATGACGAAGTTAATCATCATGTATTAAATACAGAAGTGTCAAAAATTTGTAGGTTTAAATACGGGAGGTGGGAAAAGGTGTGTGTGGTTCAGGCAGTGGCAAGGTTTGGCGTTCTGATTTTAACAGGTATGGAAAGATGAGGTATCCACATGTGTGGGTACCAGTCAGTCTGAAGGACTAGATGTGAACAGGTGGGGGGGGTCAGATATTCACAGGTGTGGGGATCATATATTCGCAGGTTCAGGAATCAGATATTCCAGGTGTTTGCACCTGGTGCAAATAAATAGTGCAACCAGATATTAACTGGTTATGGATCTAAGCCCTGACAGGTGTGTCGAGGCAGGGATAAACAGGTTTATGGAACCAGATATGAACAGGCGTGGGAGCCACGTATAAACAGATCAAGTGTCAGAAGTAATCAGGTCTAGGAGCCAAGTATAAGTAGATATAGGGCAAGGTATAAACAGGTGTGGTGGACACGTATAAACTGTTGTTGGGACGAGGTGAGAGGCAGGTGACAACTTACTAAAAGAGTTGGACGTTAATAGAAAGTAAACAGTGAGGAGAGCAGCAGTCCCCTGGATCATCTTGAGTCTCGTCCACACTCTCATTGTCACGTCCAAGTTTCTACCAGCACGATGTTTGTTGTCTAGCTTCCACCAGCACGATGTTTGTTGTCTAGCTTCCACCAGCACGATGTTTGTTGTTTAGCTTCCACCAACACAATGTTCATTATAAAATTTAAGCTTCACAATTATAAATCTTCCTCCATCGTATATTAAATTGACGCGCCGTTAGATTTTGTTACCATCTGCCACACACATATATAGACGTTTCAACAAGTCTACACCGTTAGGAGCTCTCACACGCTGTGTCTACACTGCCAGGTGTTCTCACACACTGGTGTCTACACCATCAGGTGTTCTCATACACTGGTTCATGCCTTACACGAGTACCAGGGCTCAGGGAACACTTCCACCCACGTGTGTACAGAACGTGACGGGTGTTACCACCCACGTGTGTACAGAACGTGACGGGTGTTACCACCCACGTGTGTACAGAACGTGACGGGTGTTACCACCCACGTGTGTACAGAACGTGACGGGTGTTACCACCCACGTGTGTACAGAACGTGACGGGTGTCACCGCCCATGCGTGTACCTGATATGTCTTGGCAGGAATGGACTTAGGTTATGAGTGTTCCAAGAGTCAAAGAAGTCCGGTTGTGATGACCTTCCACAACCTATGTATGGTCGTGATGACCTTCTGCAACCTATGTATGGTCGTGATGACCTTCCACAACCTGTGTTAGGTAGTGGAGGCAGTGGTGTATACTTGGTATTTGGTGATAGAGAGAATACTGGAGATGTGTTTAACAGCAGAGTTGTTAGGGAGGACTATGTATAAAGAACAAAAACTCACAATACTGTGACTGGAACAATGTACAAATAATCCGCACATGGGAGAGAGCAGCTTACCACGACGTTTCCGTCCGACTTGGACCATTTACAAAGTCAGACTGACAGAGAGGAGAGGAGTCAATATAGGCCAGCTGGCAGGGACGCGACAAGAGAGGTGGGAGGAGTGGTAGTGGTACCAGTGAGTTCATGACTAAGTACTGCTCTGGCGAACCAATACATGGAACATTTCGAAGCCGAGTAATTATCTGCTATTATCCCCTCCTCGGTTGCCTGTCTCCGTTATGTTGGTAACATTATCGTCATAACTCCCAGAGGATTTGACGTCTCTGCACTCCTACACAGCTTCACGTCGAGCGCTCTGTCCAGTTGACGCTCACCAGAGGAAGTGGGCGGCACTCTACCTTTCCTCGGTGTTCTTCCCTGTAAATCTGATCATAACTACGTTTCAAAGTCTACCGAAAACCTACCAAGCAACACAATCTTCTCCACCACAACACTGAACGCGGCGTTATCATATAATTCTTCCTACGTGAATTTCAAGAATGCTCTTCCTCAGAACAGATCTTTTATAAACTTTACTATCATTATCATTTCATCAGATACTGCAGGGACCATTTTCATATCTTCAAGAAAGAAGATAAATAGTCCTCCCTAACAATTCTATTAAGAAAATAAGCAAGGAAGAATACTGCAGCAGACCTACTGGCTGGAATGCTGGAAATGTGCTAAACACATTTCCAGCACTCTCTCCAACTTCCAAGTTGGACATATCTCCATGATGAGGAACTGACTATCTTCAACTTCCTCTTCAAAGTTAATGGACTGATTACATCACCTTTACCTCTCCATTGCTTCTGCTGTCTCCATTTTTGCCACTTCTGTATTCGACTGATGAAGCTTGCTATATAGGCTACACTTGTGTCTAAATTATCAACGTTTTGTTTATGTTGGTCAATAATCGCCATTCACGCGGCACGAAAATTTTACAAGCGATAGTGGAAAGTTTCATTACTTTTAAGTTTATTTCCAACATCTGATAATATAAATTATAATTTCATTGTTTTAAATACAACTTTATTGTGATTGTGATTTCACAAATAATCCTAACGATGGTGTCTGAATATTCTCCGCATCGTAAATCATTAAAAAAAGTGAGGTTAATAATAAAAAGACTATTTTGAGAGTTTAAATTTTTATATATATATATATATATATATATATATATATATATATATATATATATGGAACACATCCGTATATAACAGTTGAAGAATAATCTTACAAGTTATCTGAGAGCAAATAAAACATATTTAGCAAACACATACATCTGGCTATATGTCGTGTTGTCAGAATCTTCGTGGCTACAAAATTACACCATTTGTCAGCATAAGATATGTAACATGTTTTAATATTGTTAGGATTCTTTGAATTACCAAAAAAAGCTAAATTTTTGCAAAAGTGCTAACACTTATACACACACAGACACAGACACACAAGTACACGTACACGTACACACACACACGTACACGTACACACCACATTCACAGACTAACACCCCCACATCCCACACAAACACACTGACACTTATCAGCCATATTTTGCAGTCGTACTCTCAGTCAACAGTTCATTATTTTTTTTTTTTGTATTTTCGTTCTATATACCTGAAAGTGTGAAGACGGTGCCAACGGAGGATGTCAATAAGATAACAGTAATGGCCAGTATCTCAGATTATCCTAGTTACCATGGTACGTGGCAACTAAACCACTCTCCTCACTCCATCCTAATTCTCAACTTTCCACGATAGTGGAAAACAAGCATATGTTGAGGACAACATAAGCGAAACCTTGTCTCGATAAAAACTTGTTATGCAAACAAGTCTTTTCACAACTATCCTCGCCATGAAAAATAGAGCGAGTTACTGTTTAATTATTAGCCGCTGATCAATTCGTGATCCACTCACCTTACTTTCTACTAACATTACTACTTTTACTACTGCTTCCACTACCTACATTACCTCTATCACTACTTCTCTACTTCCTTCTTTCTTCTCTTTGTCCCGTCTCTGCCCGCCTCTGTCCTCCGGATTTAGCGGCTCCCCCTGGCAGCAACAACTATAACTATTTATGGTTAACCGTCCAAACGAGATCACCGTCGTGGTCTGGAACCGTCGTCAACGGTGTCGACCCCGTCAACACCGCAGCCTTAACCTAATAAATGCACAAGGAAAGCCTGTTTGAATGACGGAAGGAAACTGTGTGTGAAACGATGAAGGCTCGATCCTCCTCCTAGGGAGGCGCGAGTGTAGCCACCTGGCCGGGAAGAAAAACATATTTTGATATGAATAAACGGAAAAATGAGCAGGGACTCGAACCATAGTCCTGGTACGTAGCAGGCATGACGCTGGACCGTCCATTTTCCTCTTTATTCATTGACAGTCGTTTATCACGACTTAGCTTGACATTTTGATATGTTTACAGAGAGAGGTTGACTCTCGTGCGACTGGATGAAGGATAGTAACCTGGCTGGAGGGATGATACTGCCAAGGGCAGTGTTGATTGCTTACTTAATGGAGTTTAAAGCCTATCAGACTACACTAGGGTCATTAAGGTTACTGGTAACCTTTTCACCACCAGACAAGAATATTTTAATCCCTGTTTTAGGGATTAAAATAACTTCTTCAGGTTATACACGCTTAGAGAAATCACAACTCAGCGTATATATTCTGCCCCAGTGTTTGTACGACAGGTAAATGTTAATTGCTAAAATACACCTTTATATGGACAACGTTTCGTTTAAGGAAAGCTTACAGCGAAACGTTCAGGTGAAGACTTGATCTGTGTTCAGTGTTGTCGGCAGTACAGTTTTGTAAATCAATTGTATGTCTGCTTACAGTTCCTATAGATGAGTTACTCCTTCATCCAGACACGGAGAGCTGCGTCGTCAATACGGTGAGTAAAATGATTGTTCAGTGACCTATTGACAAGTCCTGTGGACCAGCTTCTGTTTATGAGTCTACATGATGAAGTAATTATAAAACAGTGATACATGAATGATACAGATATGGTTGGTTGACCTACATATATACATATTACAAGCAGTGGACATCCATCTTCTTTATCCTTTCCCTACCTCACTTTGTAAACAAACTGCGCGAAAAATGTTATTTTATTCTAAATGAGATCGTGATAACCCCCCACCTCCCTCATACCTTAATCTCTAAGAGTCGTGACAGGCATTTTAAATACATTTTAAAAGTTACTGTGTATTACACAATGAGCACCACCTTCCTGGGTCGAGCGTGTGGGTCGCACTCACTGGGATCTTCACACCTCAAGTCAATGTGACTTACGTCGGGTTGAGTCGTCTCCCCAGCCTGCGGCACGAACAGCGCACTCGGTTTGGACAGGTTCATGTAGTCCCCTATGCTACTTTTTCTTGGCTGATTATTCTCATTTTTGAAGCCAAACTCGTCTTCTTCAGCGTCGGCCTCGCCACGGTCCTCACATTTCCTGCCGTTCATCACCACGTCGCTCTTGGACGCGTTTTTCTTCTTGTCGTTTCCTGCACGTGTCGCCGCCTTCTTTTTCTTTTTCTCGCGCTTGGCTCGCCTTCTGGCCTCCCTGGCTCACTTGTAACTCTCACCGAAGAGCATAACACACTTCTGGCCGCAGGCGAGGCAGAAGGCGACCACGATGATGATGCCCAGGACAGCGTATACGAAGACCACCTGCGCCACGGCGAAGAGGTACAGCGTCTTGGAGCACCTATGGAAAGAAAATATGTCTGAGGCAAAGCCACTCGAAGATATATATATATAAACAAGAAACTGGCGAGTGAATAATCGGAATTTAAGACGTTAAAATTTCTGAACTACTAAAGCAAGTAAGACTTATAGTGAATGAATGGTTCAGAGAACCGACGAGTTTGTAAATTAGACACATATGCAACACTTGGGTATCTTTATTGAGGAAACGTTTCGCCACACAGTGGCTTCATCAGTCCATACAAAGGAGAATCGTGAAGAACAGGAGGAGTGTGAGGTTGTCAGGCCCTCAATCTTGAGTCGATGTTGTCAGTCCATCAATCTTGAATAGAATAACAGCATATGAGCAGAGGGAGCTTATATACTGTAGACAGGAGAGGTGCAGCAGTTGTAGGAGGTGTCACATTTGTTCAATGTGGAAGTAGGTCGTGCCCTCTGCTCATATGCTGTTATTCTATTCAAGATTGATGGACTGACAACATCGACTCAAGATTGAGGGCCTGACAACCTCACACTCCTCCTGTTCTTCACGATTCTCCTTTGTATGGACTGATGAAGCCACTGTGTGGCGAAACGTTTCCTCAATAAAGATACCCAAGTGTTGCATATGTGTCTAATTTACAAAGACTTATAGTACTGATGGAAGGTGAGAGGTGAGTAGTACACCAGGTTGGTGAGGAATTATTACATACATTACATAAATAACCCGCAAACACGAGTGTGACTTTGTAAATGGTCCAAGTCGGACCGAAACGTCGTGGTAAGAACCTCTCTGCTATGTGCGGGTTATTTGTGTATTGTTCCAGTCACGGTTTTGTGACTTTTTGTTCTTTATTAAATACATTTATTGATCTGAGCTCCACAACAATCTCAAAGAGATCAGCATGTGCTAGTAAGATCAGCATGTGCTAGTAAGATCAGCATGTGCTAGTAAGATCAGCATGTGCTAGTAAGATCAGCATGTGCTAGTAAGATCAGCATGTGCTAGTAAGATCAGCATGTGCTAGTAATATCAGCATGTGCTAGTAAGATCAGCATGTGCTAGTAAGATCAGCATGTGCTAGTAAGATCAGCATGTGCTAGTAATATCAGCATGTGCTAGTAAGATCAGCATGTGCTAGTAAGATCAGCATGTGCTAGTAAGATCAGCATGTGATAGTAAGATAAGTAATATATTTATTGCACGAATTTTTAGAAATGGGATATTTATCGAGTGATTAACTAATGCTGCTCCTGAACCTCGTCAACGTGACTAAAAACAAGAGATGGCGGATAGCTAGTCATATCTGCCTTAAAATTTATATTTTATATCAAGCTTAAAGTGCTATTGTCAAGAAAAACAGAATATTTTTGCTGCCTCCAGGAAAGCACTAATTACTTTAAGCTTAATGTGAAAGGTTTATTGAAAATCTTTCCGATTACGTACTTTTACTCTCAGTAAAAATGCCTTTTAACCAAAAAAAAATCTTAATTTTAATGGCAAATGGAAATATAAATATGCTTGAAAACCCAAAAACGTGATAATACTGATTTTTTTTTTTAATTTCTTAAACAAGAATGAATACATAGGAATACACACACACACACACACACACACACACACACACACACACACACACACACACACAATAACTAAGAGAGATGAGGCACTCACCAGTCGTTGGGTTGGAAGAGAGTGACGTGGAAGTTGGGAAGGTAAATCCTATAAACCCAATAGTTGCCCATACCAAACCACACCAGCAGGAAGATGGTGAGAGCCACGTCCGTCGCCCGGTAGCTGGTCGAGGTGAAGATCTCGTCGAGGCTGTCCTCGGCGAAGGCGTCATCGATCCTCTCGTAGCGACGCGACCTCACCTGCAAGCAAGACCCGTGTGACTCGAGAGACAATCACCTGCAAGCAAGACCCGTGTGACTCGAGAGACAATCACCTGCAAGCAAGACCCGTGTGACTCGAGAGACAATCACCTGCAAGCAAGACCCGTGTGACTCGAGAGACAATCACCTGCAAGCAAGACCCGTGTGACTCGAGAGACAATCACCTGCAAGCCAGACCCGTGTGAGTCGAGAGACAATCACCTGCGAGCCAGACCCGTGTGAGTCGAGAGACAATCACCTGCGAGCCAGACCCGTGTGAGTCGAGAGACAATCACCTGCGAGCCAGACCCGTGTGAGTCGAGAGACAATCACCTGCGAGCCAGACCCGTGTGAGTCGAGAGACAATCACCTGCGAGGAAGACCCGTGTGAGTCGAGAGACAATCACCTGCAAGCAAGACCCGTGTGAGTGGGAAGACAATCACCTGCAAGGAAGGTCCGTGTGAGTGGGGAGACGATCACCTGCGAGCCAGACCCGTGGGAGTGGGGAGACAATCACCTGCGAGCCAGACCCGTGTGAGTGGGAGACAATCACCTGCGAGCCAGACCCGTGTGAGTGGGGAGACAATCACCTGCGAGCCAGACTCGTGTGAGTGGGGAGACAATCACCTGCGAGCCAGACCCGTGTGAGTGGGGAGACAATCACCTGCGAGCCAGACCCGTGTGAGTGGGGAGACAATCACCTGCGAGCCAGATCCGTGTGAGTGGGGAGACAATCACCTGCGAGCCAGACCCGTGTGAGTGGGGAGACAATCACCTGCGAGCCAGATCCGTGTGAGTGGGGAGACAATCACCTGCGAGCCAGACCCGTGTGAGTGGGGAGACAATCACCTGCGAGCCAGATCCGTGTGAGTGGGGAGACAATCACCTGCGAGCCAGACCCGTGTGAGTGGGGAGACAATCACCTGCGAGCCAGATCCGTGTGAGTGGGGAGACAATCACCTGCGAGCCAGACCCGTGTAACTCGATAGACTATGGCAAAAAAAAAAAAAAAAGACGACGAGTGGGAATAAAAACACTGGTAGTAGATCCTTTTTTAATACAACGTTTTGCCTTAGGCGGGTGTTTTGTCGAGTACTTGATAAAGCTAAGCCATGGGCGAAATGTTGTTTTAAAAGGATCCTCTGCTACAGTGTGAGCTCACAGAGTGAGAATACAGAGTGAGATTACAGGGTGAGAGTAGAGTGTGAGCTTACAGAGGAAGAATATAGTGTGAGCTTACAGGGTGAGAGTACAGTGTGAGTTTACAGAGTGAGAGTACAGTGTGAGCTTACAGGGTGAGAGTAGAGTGTGAGCTTACAGAGGAAGAATATGGTGTGAGCTTACAGAGTGAGAGTAGAGTGTGAGCTTACAGATGAAGAATATAGTGTGAGCTTACAGGGTGAGAGTAGAGTGTGAGCTCACAGAGTGAGAGTACAGTGTGAGCTTACAGAGGAAGAATATAGTGTGAGCTTACAGGGTGAGAGTAGAGTGTGAGCTCACAGAGTGAGAGTAAAGTGTGAGCTTACAGAGGAAGAATATAGTGTGAGCTTACAGGGTGAGAGTAGAGTGTGAGCTCACAGAGTGAGAGTACAGTGTGAGCTTACAGAGGAAGAATATAGTGTGAGCTTACAGAGGAAGAATATAGTGTGAGCTTACAGAGTGAGAGTACAGTGTGAGCTTACAGAGTGAGAGTACAGTGTGAGCTTACAAAGGGAGAATATAGTGTGAACTTACAGGGTGAAAGGACAAAATGTGAGCTTACAGAGTGAGCTTACAGAGTGAGTTTGCAGAGTAAGCTTGCACAGTGAGTTTACAATGTGAGCTTAGAGAGTGAGCTTCACTGCCTCACCAAGAATTAGTGGTTTCATCTCCCACTGTGACTCGTCAAGGAAGAAGACGGGTCCCTGCAACCCAACGAGGGACTCCTGATCAAAGGAATAGGTGCAACCCTAAAATCCCTCAGATCAAGCCTGATCTGAGGTTTCATGCTTATCCACGAATATAATATAATAATAATAATAATAATAATAACTCACCTGCTGACACAGGAGCCACAGCAGTTTCAAGGTGCCGAAGCAGCCGCCTACCAGGAGGTAGATGGGAATATTCGGCTCCAGTGGACAGTCGTTCAGGTACTGCACACCTGGGGAGGAAGTGGAGGTATTAGTGCTTCATCAGGTACCCTACACCTGGGGAGGAAGTGGAGGTATTAGTGCTTCATCAGGTACCCTACACCTGGGGAGGAAGTGGAGGTATCACTGTAAATTTTAGTTCTTCCCGTAAGTATAATAATAATAATAATAATAATAATATAATAATAATAATAATAATAATAATAATAATAATAATAATAATAATAATAATAATAATATTATTATTATTATTATTATTATTATTATTATTATTATTATTATTATTATTATAAAAACAAATACATATTTACCTTGTGTTTGACAAACAGGGAAGGACGTGAGGATAAATATTTCTTTACCTCAGAGGTATACATAGTTTTTATTTGCAGGGGTCAGAGAAGACCTGTGTCTGGGATCACTGTTGTGTCTGGCTACATTGTTGTGTCTGGCTTCATTGTTGTGTCTGGCTTCACTGCTGTGTCTGGCTTCACTGTTGTGTCTGGCTTCACTGTTGTGTCTGGCTTCACTGTTGTGTCTGGCCCGTTGAAAAGTACTTGTGTTCGTGATATACTGAAGAGGATGTTTTTAAGTTATTGATATTTGGTAGTGTTTCTGCGACTAACAACTTGAAAATTTGCCTCGGTGTCAAAGAACTCGTCTCGAATACAGCGCCATAAATCACATTAAGAAGCCTTCCTCTCCCATTGGTAACTTTGCTTTCACTGTACAAACTTAGGTGTAACCTTCAATAAAATCTGTTCTATATAGCTTCCTTACAGCAGCTGACAGCCTAGTGTAGATCATCAAATGAACTGGCAGCAGCTGATATCAAATGTACTGACAGCTGCTGACAGTCAAGTGTAGATCATCAAATGTTCTTTCATTACAGTGGTCGAAAAATTAAAGTATATAATTGTACTATTTAAAATACCGGCTCATGGCTCAAGCCGTAGCATCTCCAGCTCACAGCTGAAGAATCCGGGTTGGATCCTACCAAGAAGGGAAACATGTTGGGCATAGTTCCTTATCCCTGCTGCCCATGGTCACCTAACGGTTAGTAGGTACCTGGTTGTTAGTTAACTGTTGGGGGTCGCACCCTTGAGGAGAAAAGGAGGGAGGGTGTTAGTATACCTTAGACAGGGCACAGCTTTGAAATGCCCTTGGAAGTAGTGAAAAAAAAATGTAGGCCTCCAATCATAAAGCATTCTTCAGTTGCTAGCTCACTCAGTTCACACACCGAGGTCCTTGGTTCGATCCCCAGTACGGGTGGAGACATTCTTCCACTGGTGCCCCAAAAGGCAAAAGGCTGGGCATCCCTGCCCTAGTGCTACCCCATTAACAGTAAATAAAGGCAAAGAGAACACTGGTTAGAGAAATCGGATCCCCGGACTCAAAAAAAAAAAAAAAGTTGAGCAGTGGTGAGAGGAGCAACTCTCATCACTGAGGTCCCGGGATCGAATCCCCAGGCTAAAAAAAAGGGGGAGAGGGAACACGAAGCATTTCACTGATATTTAAGTGGCACTACAGTCATGAAAGTGGCACTCACCCATGATGACCATGAGGACTGGCACCGTCATCGTCAGCACCAAGAACACTGTCATCACCACTGAAAATATTTTCGTTATTAATGTTATTTTATTTTTTATTTTATTAACATTTTTATTGCTAATGTAAATTCCAATCATAATACAAGTACTGTTAAGTAAATGATATTATTATTATTAAATAGATTCTTAAGTCAATGACACACACAAACACACACATACACACACACACACACATAACAACCAAGGAATAATTTAGATTATGCAAGTCAGCACTTGACCCCGAAGCCAGTGTAGAGGTCAAAGGTCACGAATATCGACGACGCAGTAGGTGTTAACGCAGCAGCAGCAGGTGTCAACGACGCAGCAGCAGCAGGTGTCAACGACGCAGCAGCAGGTGTCGACGATATGGGGCAACAATAAGGGACCAACACTATCGGTGGGTATACAAATCCTTGTGTCAACATTCATATGTACTCGTGGTCTGTGGTCTGGCACGTGAATACTGTCACTTGTGGTCTGTGGTCTGGAACGTGAATACTGTCACTCGTGGTCTGTGGTCTGGCACGTGAATACTGTCACTTGTGGTCTGTGGTCTGGCACGTGAATACTGTCACTTGTGGTCTGTGGTCTGGAACGTGAATACTGTCACTTGTGGTCTGTGGTCTGGAACGTGAATACTGTCACTTGTGGTCTGTGGTCTGGAACGTGAATACTGTCACTTGTGGTCTGTGGTCTGGAACGTGAATACTGTCACTCGTGGTCTGTGGTCTGGCACGTGAATACTGTCACTTGTGGTCTGTGGTCTGGCACGTGAATACTGTCACTTGTGGTCTGTGGTCTGGCACGTGAATACTGTCACTCGTGGTCTGTGGTCTGGCACGTGAATACTGTCACTTGTGGTCTGTGGTCTGGCACGTGAATACTGTCACTTGTGGTCTGTGGTCTGGAACGTGAATACTGTCACTTGTGGTCTGTGGTCTGGAACGTGAATACTGTCACTCGTGGTCTGTGGTCTGGAACGTGAATACTGTCACTTGTGGTCTGTGGTCTGGCACGTGAATACTGTCACTTGTGGTCTGTGGTCTGGCACGTGAATACTGTCACTCGTGGTCTGTGGTCTGGCACGTGAATACTGTCACTTGTGGTCTGTGGTCTGGCACGTGAATACTGTCACTTGTGGTCTGTGGTCTGGAACGTGAATACTGTCACTTGTGGTCTGTGGTCTGGAACGTGAATACTGTCACTTGTGGTCTGTGGTCTGGAACGTGAATACTGTCACTTGTGGTCTGTGGTCTGGAACGTGAATACTGTCACTTGTGGTCTGTGGTCTGGCACGTGAATACTGTCACTTGTGGTCTGTGGTCTGGCACGTGAATACTGTCACTTGTGGTCTGTGGTCTGGAACGTGAATACTGTCACTTGTGGTCTGTGGTCTGGAACGTGAATACTGTCACTTGTGGTCTGTGGTCTGGAACGTGAATACTGTCACTCGTGGTCTGTGGTCTGGAACGTGAATACTGTCACTTGTGGTCTGTGGTCTGGAACGTGAATACTGTCACTTGTGGTCTGTGGTCTGGAACGTGAATACTGTCACTTGTGGTCTGTGGTCTGGAACGTGAATACTGTCACTTTGGTCTGTGGTCTGGAACGTGAATACTGTCACTCGTGGTCTGTGGTCTGGCACGTGAATACTGTCACTTGTGGTCTGTGGTCTGGAACGTGAATACAACTGCATCTTCAAGCATTCAACATAACCTTGGTGACAAGTTCATACATTTAGCCAGACAGAAAAACGCACACTCGTACACACGGTAGCCATAAACCCATAGGGGATCACACATCTCCTGGAAAATGGAAAATAACAAAGTTTGCTGAAAAGGAAGACCCAAGGCATTTTCGAAGCTGTTGATGTTTGTTTACTTGTTTTTACTTTATTGTCAGTGCCTATTCTTCTTCTTCTTTGAACGTTTATACAAGATATTGTGAAATTTCAGCGAAGGTGACTAAATGATGCACTGTATCTGTTACTCTTGGTCTCAGACCAGTGGTGACCCAGTGTACCGCATCCCCACTGTACCGCATCCCCACTGTACCGCATCCCCACTGTACCGCATCCCCACTGTACCGCATCCCCACTGTACTTCCCTCGTCAAAAACTCATGACCGGCTAGCCTGCTGCCCTGAATCCCTTCATGGATAATGCATGGCTGACACTCCAACAGCAGTTCCAAGCCTATGGACCACTTGCCTTCATTCATTCACCTATAACACTTCTCACATGCCTGCTGCAGGCTCTAGCCCCGCCCTCTCAACACATGTTGAACACCCACCTGCCAGCCCTTCCGAGGACCTTCCCTACACATGTCACCAAAGATTAATATGGCTTTAGCAAGCTGTTTCACGTGTAAGCTAGCAGAAGGCCTTAGCCATATGACCAATAGTTCCACTCACTTGGTTATCATATAATGAAGACCAGAGTCAGGAGAAATATCAGGTCCTGGACCCCAGATGCTACTGATACACAGGAATGACCAGCTGGATGAAATTATATACAATATATTACATTCTGTAAATGATGGATGCTTCTGGACTGTTAAAAAAAATATACGTTTTTCCAAGTTTTTTTTTTATGTTTTTCACCCTTTTCACCTTAGATTGTACAACATTAGTAACTGGCATAACCCCAGAGGTCAGCGCCACACGTTGACGAGAATATAGAGCCGTGGCGCTGTTTTTCATTCCATTGCTGGCTGTCCATGTCAAGTCAAGACTTATTATATGTACACACTAGCATCACATGAGCTTCCCCAAACACCCAGCAGCTGGGTTAAGCCCTGTTTTTTTTCCTCTCCCCCTCATGACACGTCTCATAAAACCTGGTCTTCTTAATCCGTTCCATCTTCCACCCTCAACCCCCCAGAAGGTGATCTTCCTTGCTTGAAGCTTAGAGTGGAAGATTAAGAGAGAAGACAAGAACTGGAGAGGAGAGGAAGAGAGGAAGAGACATCAAAGATGGTCACCAAGGTTACTGATTCGTTATGTTGGTAAGAGTAACCGGCAATATGTTAGGTTAATGGACGCATGGGAAACACATTCACCGCGGCGACGTTTCGCTCAGCAGGAGCTTTGTTAAATGCAAACAATCCAGTACATGTTCCCACACACACAAATATACATACACACATGTTCAAATATACTGAAATACAAACACGGCAGACAAAAGAGAAAACACTGAAAAAATAGCAAGACAGAAAAAAAGCAAGAGAGTAAAAAACGAGATTGAAAAACAAGAAGAAAACAGGAAAAAAAGGAATGAAAAATTAGAAGGTATAACAGCATTAAAAAAACACGCCAGTCATAAAAATCACTCCACTAATTCTTGTTCTGTCTTTTTTTTCATGATTTGAAAAGATAATGTGAGCTGACTCAATTCTGTCTTAACAAAAAAAATGTTTTTACGATGTCATGTAGATAGTTACTAGTTGTCAAAGGCGCTTGTCTATCGACACTTGGCCTGTGGTGATTTTTTTTTTGTGTGTGCTGACCTATACTCACCTATATGTGGTTGCAGGGGTCGAGTCGCAGCTCATGGCCCCTCCTCTTAGCTTGGCGCTACTAGGTCACTCTCTCCCCTCCCCAAGAGCCTTAACATACCTCTTCTTAAAGCTAAGTATGGATCCTGCCTCCACTACTTCAATCTCTAGATTGTTCCCCTTCCTTACAACTCTAAGGCTTAAAAAATACTTCATAACATCCCTATGACTCATCTGAGTTTTCAACTTCAAGTTGTGACCCCTTGTTTCTGTGTCACATCTCCGAAACCTTCTAGCCTTATCCACCTTGTCAATTCCTCTCAGTATTTTATACTTCGTTATCATGTCTTCCCTATCCTTCTTCTTGTAGGTTCGCCGGTGCTGCCGGCCCGGGTCTTCTCCAAATGGTGACCCGGCATCTTCCTATCGTCTAGTGTCGTGTGTGTGTGTACTCACCTAATTGTGGTTGCAGGGGTCGAGACTCAGCTCCTGGCCCCGCCTCTTCGCTGTCTGCTACTGGGTCTCTGCTCTCCCTGCTCCATGAGCTTTATCATACCTTGTCTTAAAACTATGTATGGTTCCTGCCTCCACTATATCTTTCTCTAGTCCATTCCACTTCCTGACTACTCTGTGGCTGAAGAAATGCTTCCTAACATCCCTTTGACTCATCTGAGTCTTCAGCTTCCAGTTGTGTCCCCTTGTTTCTGTGTTCCCTCTCTGAAACAACCTGTCACTATCTACCTTGTCAATTCCCCGCAGTATTTTGTATGTCGTTATCATGTCTCCTCTGACCCTTCTTTCCTCCAGTGTTGTTAGTCCTATTTCCCTCAACCTTTCTTCATAAGACAGACCCCTGAGTTGTGGAACTAACCTTGTCGCAAACCTTTGCACTTTCTCTAGTTTCTTTACGTGCTTGACCAGATGTGGGTTCCAGACTGGTGCTGCATATTCTAGTATGGGCCTGACGTACACGGTATACAGTGTCTTGAACGATTCCTTGTTAAGGTAACGGAACGCTAATCTAAGGTTTGCCAGACGCCCATATGCTGCCGCAGTTATCTGGTTGATGTGTGCCTCCGGAGACGTGCTAGGCGTTATACTCACTCCAAGGTCTTTCTCCTTTGCCGAGGTTTGTAGCCTTTGTCCGCCTAGCTTGTACTCTGTCAGCGGTCTTCTTTGCCCTTCTCCGATCCTCATGACTTTGCATTTGGAGGGATTGAATTCGAGAAGCCAACTGCTAGACCAGATGTCGAGCTTGTCCAGGTCTGTTTGCAGCCCTGCCTGGTCCTCTTCCGATGTGATTCTCCTCATTATTTTCACATCATCCGCGAATAGAGACACTTCTGAGTCTATCCCGTCCGTCATGTCATTTACATATATGTGTGTGTGTGTGTGTGTGTGTGTGTGTGTGTGTACAAGAGGGCGATAACACAATCTGACGGTTATAATTAGGTAATTAGAGGCTCACCAAGTCCTGTCGATGAACGACAATTATGAAAAAAATCTCCCTAATGACTAGGCAAATTAAAAGGCCTTACCTGTCCTAGCGCCAACTACGTCATTTATCCAGGTTCACTCGTTCAGGTAATTACTGAGACTCACCTGTCTTACTGATGACCTTCAGCGCCTTGTAGACAAACTCGCAGGTGCTGTTGGAGTCCATGTTGGCATCCCGCATTTGGTAGACGATGGAACCGTAGGCAGACATCCCGCTCTCGATGTTGATCTTCCCGGCCGAGAACAGCTGTCTTCTGTCGTCCACAGAGACCTGTTGATGGACAGGTGTTAAGGTGCACAGCTGATCGTGGTTTGGTGATAGGATGCACAGCTGTTGAGGGAGTGACACTTGTTGATAAACAGGTGGTAAGATATCCAACTGTGGAGGTACAGCAGTTGTTGTTTATGAACAGGTGTCGAGACAAACAAGTGTTGATGAACAGGTGTTAAACAAGACACGGACACCTGTTGTTACACAGGTGTTAAGTACGACACGCAGGCACTTGTTGCTAGACAGATGTTAAGAACGGCACACAAATACCTGCTATTAGACAGGTGTTAAGAACGGCACACAGACACCAGCTGCAAAACGGGTGTTACGTACGTCACACAGACACCTACTGCAAGACAGGTGTTAAGTACGACACACAGACACCTGCTGCTAGACAGGTGTTAAGTACGACACAAACACCTGCTGCTAGACAGGTGTCATATACGACAAACAGCAACTGATACATTGCCACATTGTTGAGCAACTTTGAAAAGCCAGCCATGGAAAGTGCGCGGAAGTGTGGGCGTGGGAGTGAGAGTGTGCGCGTGGGAGTGAGAGTGTGGGCGTGGGACTAAGCGTGGGAGTGAGAGTGTGGGCGTGGGACTAAGCGTGGGAGTGAGAGTGTGGGCGTGGGAGTGAGAGTGTGGGCGTGGGACTGAGCGTGGGAGTGAGAGTGTGGGCGTGGGACTGAGCGTGGGAGTGAGAGTGTGGGCGTGGGACTGAGAGTGTGGGCGTGGGACTGAGCGTGGGAGTGAGAGTGTGGGCGTGGGAGTGAGAGTGTGGGCGTGGGAGTGAGCGTGGGAGTGAGAGTGTGGGCGTGGGATTGACAGGAATCTATGATATTTGATTAAAAAAATATGTTGTTTGAGAAAGAAGATGGGAAGGCGCTGGTAGGGTGCTGGTAGGGTGCTGGTAGGGTGCTGGTAGGGTGCTGGTAGGGTACTGGTAGGGTACTGGTAGGGTGCTGGTAGGGTGCTGGTAGGGTACTGGTAGGGTAATGGTAGGGTGCTGGTAGGGTACTGGTAGGGTAATGGTAGGGTGCTGGTAGGGTGCTAGCGGAGTGAAAGGTAAGACAAAGCTCTCACTAACACTCAGGCTCCCACACCACACCCACCAACACTCCCACACCACACCCACCAACACTCCCACACCACACCCACCAACACTCCCACACCACACCCACCAACACTCCCACACCACACCCACCAACACTCCCACCCTCCCACTATACAGCTTTCACTTAACATTCACTTAAGGTGATAATGACGTGATAACATACAATAACATCAAGAAACATAACAGGAAAAGTAGGCAAATTGATTTACAAATATCTACCGAGGAGAACACAAAAGCAGTAATTAACAATGTAAAAATCTGCTTTTTCTTTCTCATAGCAGACAGGAAAAAAAAAACATTAATCACAATTTCGTCTCATCCTTTGCAGAAGACACAAAAATGACCAAGAAAGTCATTTCTGGAGAGGATATAAAAAAAAATGTTAGAGGATATCAACAAGTTCTTCCAGCTACTCAGATTTGGGAAGAATGAAGAACTCAAAAGGAAAAGAGTATACAGCAGACGAGGGTCATCCCTTAGAGCTAAAATAAAGTGGTGACGACCTGGTTACAATAATGTCACCTGACCTGCCTTTTAAAGAGCTCAATAAAACAAATACTGAAAGGCCAGGAATACAACAGGGTGGATAACAAGAACTGTCAAATTATTATTATAATCATATGTAAACGCTAAACCCATAGAAGAACTGTCAAAACAATGTCAATGATACACTTTTCAAATTGATAGTGGCCTCTCGCTTAGAGTACTGCTCAGTGATGACTGCTTCGTTGAAGGTAGGAGAGAGAACAGAGCTGGAAATAATTCACAGAGCATTTGCTGCAACATAGAACCACTGAACCATATAAGATACTAGGAACACCTCAAAGAACTGAAAATGTACTCTCCGGGGAGAAGGCGATACAGGTACGTGATAATATACACAATGAAGATGCTGGAGGGCCTAGTACCAAATCTGCATTCTATCGTTACTACGCAGGAGCACCATGGGTACGATACGAGAACACTGTGTCAACATCCGTGGTTCAAACAAACAGATTTCAGAAATATTGCTGGGATAAGTAATCTAGATCACTACATCCGCGGTGTGCCAGATCAACCAGGCTGTGATGGATGTGTGGGGCTGCCGGGCCGCCAACAGCAACAACCTGGTAGATCAGTCAGTCAACAGGGAGGTGTGAGCCGGAAACATGTCACAGGCCAACCCTCCAACACTGCCACACCATCCAAAACTGCCACACCCTCCAACACTGGCACACACTCCAACACTGCCACACCCTCCAACACTGCCACACTTTCACTCTCCAACACTGCCACACTCTCCAACATTCACATTCCCCAACACTGCCACACTCCAGCACTCCAACACACACACTCCCACTCTCCAACACTGTCACACTCCTACATTCCCACACACTCCAACATTCTCAACACACACACTCTAACACTGCCACACACACTTCAACATTGCCACACACTCCAACACTGCCACACACACTCCAACATTGCCACACACTCCAACACTGCCACACACACTCCAACACTGCCACACTTTCACTCTCCAACACTGCCACACTCTCCAACATTCACATTCCCCAACACTGCCACACTCCAGCACTCCAACACACACACTCCCACTCTCCATCACTGTCACACTCCAACATTCTCAACACACACACACTCTAACACTGCCACACACACTCCAACATTGCCACACACTCCAACACTGCCACACACACTCCAACACTGTACAAGTCATCAGGTGGGTGTTCAACAAGCTGTGAGAGTCACGTGTTCATCATTCATACCTCGCGGTGGATTAAAGGTGAACACCTCTCCTCTCTCTTGCTCTCTCCTCTCTCTTCTCTCCTGCTCTCCTCTCTCCTGTTCTTTCATCTTTCCTGCTCTCTCCTCTCTCCTCTCCTCTCTCCTCTCTCCTGCTCTCTCTTCTCTTCTCTCCCCGTCTTTTCTCTCTCTCTATCATATGTTCTCGTCTCTCTTTCTCAAATCTTCACTCTTCTGTTTATGTTCTTCATCTTTCTGCTCTTCTCCCTGCTCTTTTTCTCTTCTGCTTCTCTCTTGCTACTTCTCCTCTACTATTCCTTCCCTTCTTCCTTTATTATTTTTCCTAGACTCTTCTTTCTAATCCTCCTCCTCCTCCTCTTAACCCTCTTCCTCCTCCTCCTCTTCCTTCCTCCTCCACTCTCGCCTCGTCCTCCACACCCATCTGTTATCCCTCAAACACCCCCTACCTGTTGTCTCTCTGCCACCCCACCTGCTTGATCCTCTGCACACCCCATCTGTTGATCCACTCAAGACACCCCCACCTGTTGATCTACTCTAGACACACCCCACCTGTTGATCCACTCTAGACACACCCCACCTGTTGATCCACTCTAGACACACCCCACCTGTTGATCCACTCTAGACACACCCCATCTGTTGATCCACTCTAGACACACCCCACCTGTTGATCCACTCAAGACACACCCACCTGTTGATCCACTCTAGACACACCCCACCTGTTGAACCACTCTAGACACACCCCACCTGTTGAACCACTCTAGACACCCCCACCTGTTGAACCACTCTAGACACACCCCACCTGTTGAACCACTCTAGACACACCCACCTGTTGAACCACTCTAGACACCCCCACCTGTTGAACCACTCTAGACACACCCACCTGTTGATCCACTCTAGACACACCCACCTGTTGAACCACTCTAGACACACCCCACCTGTTGAACCACTCTAGACACCCCACCTGTTGATCCACTCTAGACACACCCCACCTGTTGATCCACTCTAGACACACCCCATCTGTTGATCCACTCAAGACACCCCCACCTGTTGATCCAATCTAGACACACCCCATCTGTTGATCCACTCTAGACACACCCCACCTGTTGATCCACTCTAGACAATCTCCACCTGTTGATCCACTCTGGGCGCCCCCCACCTGTTGAACCATTCTAGACACACCCCACCTGTTGAACCACTCTAGACACACCCACCTGTTGAACCACTCTAGACACCCCCACCTGTTGAACCACTCTAGACACCCAAACCTGTTGAACCACTCTAGACACACCCACCTGTTGATCCACTCTAGACACACCCCACCTTTTGAACCACTCTAGTCACACCCCACCTGTTGAACCACTCTAGACACACCCCACCTGTTGATCCACTCTAGACACACCCACCTGTTGATCCACTCTAGACACACCCACCTGTTGATCCACTCTAGACACACCCCACCTGTTGATCCACTCTAGTCACACCCCACCTGTTGAACCACTCTAGACACCCCCACCTGTTTAACCACTCTAGACACACCCCACCTGTTGATCCACTCTAGACACACCCACCTGCTGAACCACTCTAGACACCCCCACCTGTTGAACCACTCTAGACACCCCCACCTGTTGAACCACTCTAGAAACCCCAACCTGTTGAACCACTCTAGACACACCCACCTGTTGATCCACTCTAGACACACCCCACCTGTTGAACCACTCTAGACACCCCCCACCTGTTGAACCATTCTAGACACACCCCACCTGTTGAACCACTCTAGACACCCCACCTGTTGATCCACTTTAGACACACCCCACCTGTTGAACCACTCTAGACACCCCCCACCTGTTGAACCATTCTAGACACACCCCACCTGTTGAACCACTCTAGACACCCCACCTGTTGATCCACGCTAGACACACCCCACCTGTTGAACCACTCTAGACACCCCCACCTGTTGAACCATTCTAGAAACACCCCACCTGTTGAACCACTCTAGACACCCCCACCTGTTGATCCACTCTAGACACCCCCACCTGTTGATCCACTCTAGACACCCCCACCTGTTGATCCACTCTAGACACCCCCAACTGTTGAGGAATAAGACACGTGCAACACCTGGGTATCTTTATTTTTGGAGAGGTTATGAGTGCAATATTGAGAGTAATACTGGAGACTGAGAGACAAAGCTTTAGTGTGGCTGTGAAAGACAAATGCAGAGCAAAAAAGAAGACCTCATATTATCACGAAGTTTCGCCTACGCGAGTCTTTATTAGTTGGTAAAAAAAAAAACCTCTTGTGTGGTGGGCGGAGCTGCTGAAGGAGTCAGGCTCCTTAACATACCAAGGACGGAAGGTTTTGGTGCTGTCTGCCGCTGATAGCTTCTACATGAGCTGATAGTTGATATTAGCTCATGTTTGATCATGAATATAAAATCCTCTTATATATATATATATAATATATATATATATATATATATATATAATATATATATATATATATATATATATATATATATATATATATATATATATATATATATATATATATATATATATATATATATATATATATATATATATATATATATATATATATATATATATATATATATATATATATATATATATATATATATATATATATATATATATAGTTATAAACAACGGCCAAGAGACCTTAAACAGCGGCAACAAACACACTTTTAAGTTAGTTTTAACAGGTTAGTTGGTATCAAGTGTCAAGAGGCAGGTCATTTAATCTTGCTTCAATGAACAAGGATATCGCAATCTTGCACCAAGAATATTCTCAGGTTTTTTATGTTTTTTTTTTTTTGGTCGCGATACTTAATTAAATCACTTCAGTATTTCACTGTGAACAGTGAAATATGATTTTAAAATTTCGCTGTTGCGGGGGACCAGCACCTTAAAATTCAACTTTCAATGCACACCAAGCCCATAAAGTTACATTTTAGGGGAACCAGTACCTCAAAATTCCAAAACCTCAAAATATTACGGTTATACCTCCTTAAAGTTATCGAGACACTGGCCACCAAGGCCTCAGTATTGCTGTAACCAGGACAGCAACACTCTTCAGAAGCCAGGCCAGCAACACTCTTCAGTAGCCAGGCCAGCAACACTCTTCAGTAGCCAGGCCAGCAACACTCTTCAGTAGCCTGGCCAGCAACACTCTTCAGTAGCCAGGCCAGCAACACTCTTCAGTAGCCAGGCCAGCAACACTCTTCAGTAGCCAGGCCAGCAACACTCTTCAGTAGCCAGGCCAGCAACACTCTTCAGTAGCCAGGCCAGCAACACTCTTCAGTAGCCAGGCCAGCAACACCTGTGGCAGAAACAGGCAGCAGCAGCTACACGGCAGCAGCAGCACTGGTGCTGACGACAACACTATCACTGCTGCTGCGTCAGTAGAGAGCCAGAGAGTGACACAGCGTCACCAGCCTCTTCTCTCTTACTCTCTCTCCTCTACTCTTCCCCTCCCAGCGTCCTACCAGCGTCCTACCAGCGTCCTGCCAGCGTCCTGCCACCATCTTACCAGCGTCCTGCCAGCGTCCCTCTCAAATTCACTTGAGTGGACGTCCCAAGAACGTCCCTTACAGTCACGTGTAAATTAGTAAGTAAGCAAGAAAGCATATATATATATATATATGTAACTTAATAAATGGAAGCCCTGCCAGAGTCCCTCAAACTCAAGTGATAAAGAGACACCATACATTTTCCTTCAGTGTTAGAAACAGCAGGACAATTTTGCTTCCAATAATAATAGTAGTAATAGTAGAAGTAATTGTACTAAAAGTAGCAATAGTAGTAGTAGTAGTAGTAGTAGTAGTAGTAGTAGTAGTAGTAGTAGTAGTAGTAGTAGTATTAATAGTATAAAAAGTCCAGACTCAAACTTTTCTCAATAAATCTCAGTGCCTTTTTTCTTTGCTGACTTTTTTAAGTAGAGACTTTCACTGCCCAGGGAAGCACCATCACTGCCCAGGGAAGCACCATCACTGCCCAGGGAAGTACCATCACTGCCCAGGGAAGTATCATCACTGCCCAGGGAAGCACCATCACTGCCCAGGGAAGCACCATCACTGCCCAGGGAAGTCCCATCACTGCCCAGGGAAGTACCATCACTGCCCAGGGAAGTACCATCACTGCCCAGGGAAGTACCATCACTGCCCAGGGAAACACCATCACTGCCCAGGGAAGTCCCATCACTGCTCAGGGAAGTACCATCACTGCCCAGGGAAACACCATCACTGCCCAGGGAAGTACCATCACTGCCCAGGGAAGTACCATCACTGCCCAAAGAAGTACCATCTCTGCCCAGGGAAGTACCATCACTGCCCAGGGAAGTACCATCACTGCCCAGGGAAACACCATCACTGCCCAAAGAAGTACCATCTCTGCCCATGGAAATACCATCGCTGGCGGAATATCTGATACCAACTTAATACCAAAATTATCACTGTCTCCCCCCCATCCTTTATGTCCCTTTATTCTATTAAACGTAAATTCATAGTCAAATCACACAAATGACAGAAAATAATCCTGAAGATTATTTTATTTTTGAAGTTCATTAAGGCTCCGTATCACTTGTACATTACCAGTCAAGAATTAAGAGATATACCTCTTAGTGGATATACACTCACGGTATGTACGTACACTTCTGGATGTATATACCCAGAGAGCAGATAATCCTAAATCAACATCGTTTTTAATTTTTATGGTCGATTTATTAGGTTTAAAGCCTATCGACTAGACGAGGGTTATTAAAGCTGCATTACATCTGTCGACTACCAGACAAGGATACATCAATCCCTAAAATTGGGATTAATGTACACAGTATGTGTAGTATATGTCCTCGTAGGGATTAAAATTCATTTTAAACGCATATACACTGAGAGAAACACATATGCTGCTATGTATGATAATCTATGTGACTGTATTTGTATATACCTGAGTAAACTTACTTAAGTTTCGGTGTATATATCTACGAGGGACTAAGTTGATTGGCTCGTTAGTGGGGTTTCAATCCCATCGACTACACGAGAGTTTTTAAGGCTGCAGGTCACATGTTCACCACCAGTAAAGAATAATTTAATCCCCAATAAGGATTCATGTATGTTTTAAGTGTGCTTACACCGAGGAGGAGGAGGTGTTGATTCACCGGGAAATCTCCCGGCCCGGGTCTTTACCAGATGGTGACCCGGCTCGGCTCCCTGGCGTGGGAGTAGCAGAGACCGAAGTCTCCCATGGGAGGGGGTACCCCTCAGCGGTGGGACCAACTGGTCCCAGGCCTAGCCATATTCGCCCACAAGCACGTAGGTAGATAGTTGCTAGGCCCCTCTGGTCTGCCACCTTCCCCGCCCCAAGGAGGCTGACGGGAAGGGCAGGCTTGCGAGCCGCAGATGGTAGCAAGCTCCAGCCTTGGCACCTACCCTGCCCTAGAAGGGCTGGGCATGGTGATCGACGTTACACCGAGAGAAACACACCTCATTATATGTAAAAAAATATTAAATTTATTATTATTATTATTATTATTATTATTATTATTATTGTCATTAATTTTTTCACCATCACGTTTCATTTCCATTCGTGTTTAAAAGTTCTTTCTAAGTTTCATATGACTACATATCATGAACTATCAAGTCATGTAATGACGCTATAGTTCATGGTGTATTATAAAATAAGCATTTATTTATAGTTATCCATTAAAATGTGCCGCATTGAGGGAGTTTTCTTTAATGTTGGCTTCAAAGAAAATGTGACTTCTGCAACATGTAACAACTTAAAAACAGACACCATAAAAAGTTAGAAAGTAAAGTAAGTGGGTAAGTATGTTAGTTAGTTACCATTTTGTCCTAGGCAATCAATTAGACACTAGCCTGTATATATGTGTGTGTATGTAAGAAACACTTCGAAATGTTTCTGCCCCACCGGGAATTGAACCCGGCCCCTTCGTGCGTGAAGCAAGAGCTTTACCCACTAGGCCAACGGGGGCTAAATGTCAGTAATTTAGAATGTATATAAGTGGGTAAGAAAGTAAATATGTAACCAAGTAGAGTAAGTCGGTAAATGGATAAGTAAGCAAGTGTGTAAGTAGGTAAAAAATAAGTGTAAGTAATGTATGATAATCTATGTAACTGTATTTGTGTATACCTGTCTGTCTTATTTCCATTGGTGTCCTTCAATCCTGTATTCAGGATGCGACCAACATCAGTCGACCAACACCCAGGTACCTACCTATTGCTAGTATTGCGACCCCAGAGTGGGGCACAATTTATATAGTATTGTAATTATGTATACTATTTCCCTTTCTTATAATTTGATATTACTGATATTTTCGATAATAGCTAAATCGTCAATATCCTGCTTTATATTATTATTTGAATTAGCTATATTAATAGGTAGGATGTAACATTTTACACTATTGTGCTCATATGTTCGAGAGTATTGAGTAGCTGCCTTGAGTTGGCTAACTACCTCGCTAACAAGCGCTTCGCTTGTTATACTGCCAGCTTCTGGAGTTGCTGGGCAGCAGCCATGAGAGTCATGTGACAGAGTGGTGTGATCACACCTGTGGGAGGCGACTGCCTCCCCTTCATCGCTCTCTCCTCTGCTGACTCTCGGTGGAGTAACACCTTGCTCTTGTCTCTGCTGGTTTCCTCGTCATTTAGACTCTGTTTGGTAGAGTATGTGTTCGGTGGTGAGACGAAACATACTTATCTGGACTCTGTGTAACTCTGTTCACAGAGAATAGCCTAGACTTAGTGATTTTCGACGTTTTACTGGGTTGTGTGTCACATTGACACTGAGATAACTCAGGTCTCTAGCTATAGCTCCTGACCTAATTCGTTGAGACACCTGTGCACCGTCGCAGCCGTGGAATTTGGTTATCCTGAACTTAGATTCAGTACTAAGGGAGTTTTGTGACTATTATGGAGGATCTGCTGATGGTCCCCAGTTAGGGTCGTTATTCTGTCTCCTTGTTCCTGATGCTGTGTTGCTGTTGCTTGCAGCTAACCTCCTAATTAATATCTTAATGAATATCCTGATCATAAGTAAATTTATTTACTTTGATAACCTAGATGTTTTATCTTTGTTAATAAATTTATTAAATTTAATTCTTTGGTTAGTACCCTCTCAGTTGACATCCTAAGATGCTATTGACTATATCGGATAACTGGACCAGGATACTGACTACTTGTTGCAAAAAAACCAGTAACAGGCTGGATGCTAGAAGGGCAATCCTTTCTAGTGTCCACTGGAGATGTCTATTCCTAATAGATATCGCGTTATTTTGTAACACAAGGTAAACAGGGACAACAGCAGGTGTAAGCAAGCACGCCCACCATTTCCACCATTGTCAGGATTGGAAAAGTTGAAACACAATCGTCGACAGATAAGAATCAGTGCTCAGTGAGGTCTGGCCGTTGAAGAAGCTCAAAGAAAATAACTAATGAGCCAATTAACCCGGAAAATTAGAAACCCAGGATAACTCAAGAAAGCCAATTAGTGTGGCTTATTTCCGTTGTGGTCCTTTATTCGTCTTACCCAGGAGACCCACAGCAGGGAGGAGTCCCACAGCAGGGAGGAGTCCCACAGCAGGGAGGAGACCCACAGCAGGGAGGAGACCCACAGCAGGGAGGAGACCCACAGCAGGGAGGAGACCCACAGCAGGGAGGAGACCCACAGCAGGGAGGAGACCCACATCAGGGAGGAGACCCACAGCAGGGAGGAGACCCACAGCAGGGAGGAGACCCACAGTAGGGAGGAGACCCACAGCAGGGAGGAGACCCACAGCAGTCACCAGACATCCACTTTATTATATCGACAATACGGTTCGTTACTCGGTTGGTTGGGTTTAAAGCCTGTCGACTACACGAGAGTCATTAAGGCTGCGTCCCTTCACTATCAGTCAAGAATATTTTAATCCCTAAAGTAAGGAGGCCTGGTCACAGACCGGGCCGCGGGGGCGTTGACCCCCCGGAACCCTCTCCAGGTATA
Source organism: Cherax destructor (assembly GCA_009830355.1). Classification (NCBI taxonomy): domain Eukaryota; kingdom Metazoa; phylum Arthropoda; class Malacostraca; order Decapoda; family Parastacidae; genus Cherax; species Cherax destructor. The sequence goes on from WNWK01002743.1 coordinate 98,868, forward strand.
CAGTAATCTCTCAGTGTACAGTATATATACACTGAGACACTCCACACTGTGTATGTTTCTCAGTGTTCGTCATTTTAACTCAACACTTACCAACTTTAAGTCTGCCCAGAGGTACGGTCAGTTTAAACTATACTGTTTTACGTAAATGTTAACAGTGATAATTCAAGTTGTTAAGTTAGTTTTAGTGAAAATGTAAATGTTCGTCTACCACGTAAATTAACATCAATACATCTGCCAATACATAAAATACTATTTTTTCGAAAAAAAAAAATGTATTTCTGCTTGTTAGATGCGACAAATACAAACAATTCTCTCGGAAAACAAATGTTTGAGTTATTTTAATATGGACAAAAAATATATTTTTTGAAGTTTAGACTCAGACTGTAAAGGGTTAAATTTTTTTTTAGCTTTACCCAACATACGAATACAAAAAAAATACATATATATATATATAATATATATATATATATATATATATATATATATATATATATATATATATATATATATATATATATACATGAAAAGGTGTATGTCTCTCAATGTGTATACCTTGAAAGTTTGCTTTAAACTCATATATGTCGTGCTTAATAGTAGGCCTTAGACACGGATGTGTTATGTCACCGTGGTTGTTCAATATATTTATAGATGGGGTTGTAAGAGAAGTGAATGCGAGGGTCTTGGTAAGAGGTGTGGGGTTAAAAGACAAAGAATCAAATACAAAGTGGGAGTTGTCACAGTTGCTTTTTGCTGATGACACTGTGCTTTTGGGAGATTCTGAAGAGAAGTTGCAGAGGTTGGTGGATGAATTTGGTAAGGTATGTAAAAGAAGAAAATTGAAAGTGAATATAGGAAAGAGTAAGGTGATGAGGATAACAAAAAGATTAGGTGACGAAAGATTGGATATCAGATTGGAGGGAGAGAGTATGGAGGAGGTGAATGTATTCAGATATTTGGGAGTGGACATGTCAGCAGATGGGTCTATGAAGGACGAGGTGAATCATAGAATTGATGAGGGGAAAAGGGTGAGTGGTGCACTTCGGAGTCTGTGGAGACAAAGAACTTTGTCCATGGAAGTTAAGAGGGGAATGTATGAGGGTATAGTTATACCAACACTCTTATATGGGTGTGAAGCATGGGTGATAAAGGTCGCAACGAGGAGAAGGCTGGAGGCAGTGGAGATGTCATGTCTGAGGTCAATGTGTGGAGTGAATATAATGCAGAGAATTCGGAGTTTGGAAATTAGGACATGCGGGATTACCAAAACTATTATCCAGAGGGCTGAGGAGGGGTTGTTGAGGTGGTTCGGACATGTAGAGAGAATGGAACGAAACAGAATGACCTCGAGAGTGTATAAATCTGTAGTGGAGGAAAGGCGGTGTAGGGGTCGGCCTAGGAAAGGTTGGAGGGAGGGGGTAAAAGAGGTTTTGTGTGCGAGGGGCTTGGATTTCCAGCAAGCATGCGTGTGCGTATTTGATAGGAGTGAATGGAGACAAATGGTTTTTAATACTTGACGTGCTGTTGGAGTGTGAGCAAAGTAACATTTATAAAGGGATTCAGGAAAACCGGCAGGCCGGACTTGAGTCCTGGAGATGGGAAGTACAGTGTCTGCACTCTGAAGGAGGGGTGTTAATGTTGCAGTTTTATAACTGTAGTGTAAAGCACCCCTATGGCAAGACAGTGATGGAGTGAATGATGACGAAAGTTTTTCTTTTTCGGGCCACCCTGCCTTGGTGGGAATGGGCCGATGTGTTAATAAAAAAATAAAAATATAATAACGTTTAGATATATTTTTTTCATTAATGTTAATGTAAAAAAATATAATTTTGTACCAAAAGAAACTTAGAAAACTTATCTAACCTTATTACAACAAGCGCAATTTAATTTAGCCTAATCCAACTAAATATATTTTAGATACGTTAACATTAATTTAATAATAAACAAACACAATGAAATATATTTTTTTCGTTAGGTTCAGAATGATTTTTGCGAAATTATTGCATACACAAATTTTCGCTTGTCTTATATGGCAAGAAGAGCGTTGCTATTTAAGCCAAAATAGCAAGTTTTACCTAATCGGCACGACATATATATATATATATATATATATATATATATATATATATATATATATATATATATATATATATATATATATATATATATATATATATATATATATATATATATATATATATTATTCAAGTTTTTAGGTTTAAAGACTATCGACTACACGAGCTTATTTAAAATGTTTTAACCCCTAATTATAAATATTATTTGTTTAAACCATATGTGATACTCTAAACCCATTTGGGTCATTGAACCCAAGAACTGGTCAAGGCTCGATCCTTCCGCTAATATTGACATGGAACCGCTGCTCGTGCAACCAGCAAGAATATTTACAAGTGTATATACACTGAAAGATAAACACTCCTTGGTGTGTATACCCAGTGTAATATAATTAATATTATACACCAACAATATTAAAATTCATATTATTTTATTTTATAATAAAAATGATGTATGTAGCCTATAATTATTAATAATGTAGTTGTTGTTACATATGTTAACATATGACTTAATACAGTATAATAATTTATATAATTCATTATAATAATAACACCAGCAATAATAATAATAATAATAATAATAATAATAATAATAATACTTATATCAAGAATAATAATAAAAATAATACTAATGATAATTATTTTTTTCAATCACTCGGCCCTATCCCACCGAGGCAGGGTGACCCCCAAAAAAACAAAGTTTTTTTAAATTTAGTAATTTATACAGGAGAAGGAGTTACTAGCCCCTTGCTCCCGGCATTTTAGTCGTCTCTTACGACACGCATGGCATACGGAGGAAGAATTCTTTTCCACTTCCCCATGGAGAATAATAATAATAATAATCAAAGAGGCGCACTGGCCAGGAAGCAGCAGCGACCTTCAGAATTCTTTTATGTTGCAAGTGTATCGAATAGTTAGTAAGTTACTAAATGCTGTAAAGAGTTTTTATGAGGATAGTGAGGCTCAGGTTAGGGTGTGTAGGAGAGAGGGAGATTACTTCCCGGTAAAAGTAGGTCTTAGACAGGGATGTGTAATGTCACCATGGTTGTTTAATATATTTTATAGATGGGGTTGTAAAAGAAGTAAATGCTAGGGTGTTGGGGAGAGGGGTGGGATTAAATTATGAGGAATCAAATACAAAATGAAAGTTGACAGTTACTTTTTGCTGATGATACTGTGCTTATGGGAGATTCTAGAGTTTGGGAGAGTGTGTAAAGGTAGAAAGTTGAAAGTGAACATAGATAAAAGTAAGGTGATGAGGGTATCAAACGATTTAGACAGAGAAAAATTGGATATCACATAGGATAGAGGGAGTATGGAAGAAGTGAATGTTTTCAGAGATTTGGGAGTTGACTTGTCAGCAGATGGGTTTATGAAGGATGAGGTTAACCATAGAATTGATGAAGGAAAAACAGGTGAGTGGTGCGTTGAGGTGTCTGTGAAGACAAAAAACGTTATCCATGGAGGCAAAGAAGGGAATGTACGAAAGTATAGTGGTACCAACACTCTTATATGGGTGTGAAGCATGGGTTGCAAATGTTGCAGTGAGGAGGCGGCTGGAGGCAGTGGAGATGTCCTGTCTAAGGACAATGTGTGGTGTAAATATTATGCAGAGAATTCGGAGTGTGGAAATTAGGAGAAGGTGTGGAGTTAGGAAAAGTATTAGTCAGAGGGCTGAAGAGGGGTTGTTGAGGTGGTTTGGTCACTTAAAGAGAATGGATCAAAGTAGAATGACTTGGAAAGCGTATAAATCTGTAGGGAAAGGAAGGCGGGGCAGGGGTCGTCCTCGAAAATGTTGGAGGGAGGGGGTAAAGGAGGTTTTGTGGGCGAGGCACTTGGACTTCCAGCAAGCATATGTGAGGGTGTTAGATAGAAGTGAATGGAGACGAATGGTTTTTGGGACCTGACGAGCTGTTGGAGTGTGAGCAGGGTAATATTTTGTGAAGGGATTCAGGGAAACCGGTTAGCCAGACTTGAGTCCAGGAAATGGGAAGTACAATGCCTGCACTTTAAAGGAGGGGTTTGGGATACTGGCAGTTTGGAGGGACTTCTAAACTGTCGTATGTGAGCGACTCTGCAAAGACAGTGATTATGTATAAGTGAGGTGAAAGTGTTGAATGATGATGAAAGTATTTATCTTTTTGGGGATTTTCTTTATTTTTGGGTCACCCTGCCTAGGTGGGAGACGGCCGACTTGTTGAAAATAATAATAATAATAATAATAGTAATAATAATAATAATAATAATTATAATAATAATAATAATAATAATAACAGTAACAATAACAACATTAACATTATTATATTATTATTATTTATTATTATAAAACTGAGGATGGTATCGCGCACGAGCGCGGGAGGTCGAGAGATACCAAGGTAGCTTTATTGATCCTGTGTTCCGTGTGTCCGGCTGATTGATTCTTCAGCGGCTAGATCCATCCTCCCTCCCCCCCCAACCCCCACCACCCACGACACTTTACTCACCTATATGTAGTTGCAGGGGTCGAGTCTCAGCTCCTGACCTGATCTGGGACTCAGACAATATACTCCGTGCAATACTCCCCGCAAGATTTCCCTTGAGAGAGGTTTGCAAACCTTGTCCCCGGAGCCTGCACTCCGTATGTGGTCTTCTTTGTCCTTCCCCTAAACTTTACTGTGCACTTAATGGGGTTAAACTTTAGTAGATACTTGTCAGACTAGACCTGCAGCTTGTCTATATCCACTTATAGCCTTTCCTGGTTGACGATTGCTTGTATCCTCATTAGTGAACAGGGATACCACTGACTATCCCTTCCGTCATGTCATTCACGTATACAAAAGACAGCACCGGCCCTAGTACTCACCTGTATGGAACGCCACCCGTCACACGCATCCATTCCGACACCTCTTCACAGACAATCACTCGTTGTTTCCTTCCTGTCAAGGATGCCTTAATCCACTGTAGTGCTTTCCCTGTTATTCCTGCCTGCTCCTTTGTACCAGTCTCTTTTGTGGCACTGTTTTTCTTCCTACAGTACAAGAAAATGCAGACTACAAATCCCCCTCTCTCTCTCTCTCTCTCTCTCTCTCTCTCTCTCTCTTACTCTCTCTCCCCTGCTTTATTCTGTTAAGTTGTCGTTGAACTCCAGTAGTTCTGTGTAGGTTTGTGAGTGCACTCACCTTTTTGTACTCGCCTATTTGTGGTTGCGGGGTCGAGTCACAGCTCCTGGCCCAGCTTCTTCGTGTGTGTGTTTGATCACGAATATGAAATTACGCTCTTATTAAAAGAGAGAGAAAGAGAGAGACAGACAAACAGACAGACAGCCAGACAGAGAGAGAGATAGACAGACAGACAGACAGACACACACACACACACACACACACACATTTCAGATATAAAATCTGAAATCAGAAGCGCCGTATAACTGCTATGGTTAGAGAGGCATATCACCTATATTTTGGATGCAAGATTGGTGACCAGGATAAGAACTGGGCTCCACACATATGCTGCAACAATTGTGCCACTAACCTTCGCCAATGGTTGAACAGGAAGAGGAAAGGAATGCCTTTTGCTGTGCCAATGACATGGCGAGAACCAACAGACCATACCAACAATTGTTATTTCTGCATGGTACCTCCAGTACAAAAGGGCTTGTCAAAGAAAAAAAATGGGTTCATTGACTATCCAAACATTCCATCAGCTATTCGCCCAGTTGCACATGGAGAAGGTCTACCTTTTCCTGATGCACCAACTTGGGTGTCCTTCGAGTCAGATGAAGAAAGTGTTGAGGAGGAAGAAGAGAAGGATACAAGTGCTGGATTACAGTGACCGAACTCACATTTAGACTCTTTTCCAGCGAACTCTGGAGCAGTTAGTGACGAACATGGTGAATGGTTTTACCAAGATATTTCAACCATGGAGAAATAGTACCAGGGCAAATGGGGCACAAGAATGCTTGCAGACTAATGCTGGACATTGGCAAGAGATGATTCTTCAGCCCACTATAAGCGTCAAGAAAAAAGGCAGAGAGTAGGTACGGATTATAGTTTAAAACATACTGACACATATTGTACGTTATAATAAGATAATCAAATATTACATGTCTCGTATCTTTAAACCTATAGCCAATAAGCAATTTTCAAGGTGACATTTGGATTCAGGACATGAAAATACATAAGAATTAACTAATCTCATTTAAGAAGCATACAACTTTTCACAAAATTGTTGACCAGTGTAACATGATTTCAATCACAAGGGAAACAGACTGGGAGGATGGGATCCTCATGGAGGGTCAGAAACATGGAAAGCAAAATTTATAAAGACACTAATGGAAAATTTCATGACCCAACATGTCAGAGAAGCCACAAGAGTGAGGACAGGGGAAGAATCAACTTGACTTGAACTGGTATAGACAAAATTGAATATGGACTACCTCTATGAGCTAGTAACCACATGGTGCTCAGTTTTGAATACTTGGAAAAGGTGGGAGTGGAGAAAACAGGAGACACAAATAGAAACACAGATGACAGAAAATGTGACTATGCAAAGATGAGAGATTTTCTAAATGCATTTCGATGGGACTGATTAGACAGAACCCACGAGTTTGAAGGCCTCGCCAGAAAGTGCCTAGAGGCAACAGCAAGCGTTGTGTCTATCAGGTGTGTAAAGGCGAATCGCAAAGAGAGCATGGAGGATGGCAGAGAATAGGGAGGCAAGCAGAACAGTGAGGAATGACTATGCAAAGATAAGAAAAGAAACCGAACGTTGAGAATGACACAGAAACAAAGACCATATCGGCTCTGAAACTACTAAACAGTTATATAAGAAAGAACGTGAATGTAAAAAAAAAAATAATAAGGCTGAAGAGGGAAGGACATGTACTCAAAGTCGACAGAGAAATTTGCGAGGAATTGAACAAGATTTAAGAAGGTGTTCGCTGAGAAAATAGGGATGGTGGCAGAATGCAAGGTTGAAAGGACTAGTGAAAATATATTACAACGAAATCATGCATAAGAAGTGGAAGTAATGAAACTCCGAAAGACTTAGACACATGAAAAGCCATGAGGCCATCAGGTCATGGATATTGAAAGAACGAGCAGAATAACTGAATGAAACTAAAGCAATGATCTACGCATATCCCTGGAGACTGCAAACTTGATCTCAGTTTACAAGCAGGAAGAGACAAGAGGCACTGAATGACAGGCCAGTATCACTGCCATGTATACTGTTCAGAGTATAAGGGGAAAGATAATCAGGAAAAGACTACTTGAATTCAGAAGTTTTTTTAAATTATAGCTATGGCACATAATACCCTGGATTCATAAATAACCCGCACACAGGAGAAGACATTTATGACGACTGTTTTGGTCTGTATATTACGACCTTAATTCATCATTAACCTTTTGGATTTACGAATTTTAGAGAACTTACATATTATACAACTCAATGACACTGATGCTGCAATAAACTTGTTTACCCTGAAATAATCATAGTTTACCTTCTTTTGGCTAGTTTAGTTCTGTGTTTACATTCAGTGTTGTGGCTTGTTTTCAATAGTAACGTCCAGATTCATACAGGGAAGATAAACAACATCCCCTCACTGGTGTGTTTACTCTGTCAATCTCTCCTCATATTTTGCTTCTGTTATTCTATTTTCTGTATTTATTTTGGTCAGTATATTGTTATGTCAATGTTCCAGTTATGATTCCTGAGGATGGTGACCGATTTGTTAGTGAAACGTTGAAAATATACTTCAGTGAATATTTTAAGAAGAATTCTAGTTTATCCCGCCAACTAATTATTAAATAGAAGATAATTATGTTGGAATAACAGGATAAAAGATGGAACTAGAACAAACATCAGGTGTAGCTTAGAATATCTCAGATGATGTTCAAAAAATCTTTGAGGAGATGAAACAGCTACGAGTACATTGAGAGACAACACAATAAGTGTCCGGGGCCCAAGACTGTTCAACTGCCTCCCAGCATACATAAGGGGGATTACCAATAGACCCCTGGCTGTCTTCAAGAAGGCACTGGACAGGCACCTAAAGTCAAGTACCTGACCAACCGGGCTGTGGTTCGTACGTCAGTTTGCGTGCGGCCAGCAGTAACAGCCTGGTTGATCAGACCCTGATCCACCATGAGGCCTGGTCTCAGACCGTGCCGCGAGGACGTTGACCCCCGAAACCCTCTCCAGGTAAACTCCAGGTAACTCCAGGTAGAAGAGAATAAAGCTAAAAAAAAAGAAGACAGTTACCCTAAAATCACCAAATAAAAAGACACAGACAGACGCAGACACAGAGACAGACAGACACAGACACACAGAGACAGACAGACATAGACGCAGACACACAGAGACAGACAGACACAGAGACATACACAAACGCAGACACACAGAGACAGACATATATAGTCAATGAAACCACGAAACAAGTGGTATTGAAATATATATATTTCAATACCATGTTTCTGTATTGCATATATATATATATATATATATATATATATATTATATATTATATATATATATATATATATATATATATATATATATATATATATATATATATATACTGCCGATTAGGCTAAAACTTGCATTTTGGCCTAAAAGCAACGCTCATCTTGCCATATAAGACAAGCGAAAATTTGTGTATGCAATAATTTCGCCAAAATCATTTTGAACCTAACGACAATAATATATTTCATTGTGTTTGTTTATTATTAAATTATTGTTAACGTATCTAAAATATATTTAGTTGGGTTAGGCTAAATTAAATTGCGCTTGTTGTAATAAGGTTAGATAGGTTTTCAAAGTTTCTCTTGGTTCAAAATTTTAAATTTTTACATTAACATAAATGAAAAAAATATATCTTTAAACGTATAGGATAAATTTTTAGAAAGGACTTAATTTTAAATGAGTTCTTGCTAATTGATCAGTTTTACCTAATCGGCACGACATATATATATATATATATATATATATATATATATATATATATATGTGTGTGTGTGTGTGTGTGTGTGTGTGTGTGTGTGTGTGTGTGTGTGTGTGTGTACTCACCTATTTGTGGTTACAGGGGTCGAGTCATAGCTCCTGGCCCCGCCTCTTCACTGATTGCTACTAGGTCCTCTCTCTCCCTGCTCCATGAGCTTTATCAAACCTCGTCTTAAAACTATGTATGGTTCCTGCCTCCACTACGTCGCTTTCTAGGCTATTCCACTTCCTGACAACTCTATGACTGAAGAAATACTTCCTAACATCCCTTTGACTCATAGGAGTCTTCAACTTCCAATTGTGACCCCTTGTTTCTGTGTCCCCTCTCTGGAACATCTTATCTCTGTCCACCTTATCAATTCCTCGCAGTATTTTATATGTCGTTATCATGTCTCCCCTAACCCTCCTGTCCTCTAGTGTCGTGTGTGTGTGTCCTCTAGTGTGTGTGTGTGTGTGTGTGTGTGTGTGTGTGTGTGTGTGTGTGTGTGCGTGTGTAAGGAAGAAACATGGAATACTCGCAAACAGGAGTTTGAAAGTTGGTTTCCAGGTAGGCTTCAGTATTTACCTGGTGTTGGACGTGACACAGACCCCAGTCGAGTGCTTCGAAGTCGAAGGTGCTGTAGGGGTAGGGCGTGTTTGGTGTCTGTGGTGTTTTGGTCGACGATTCTCTGCAGTAAGATGTTTTAGTGTTGTACGCCTTCAAAGAGAGCCCCGGCGTGGGTGTGTGACATTCCAGTGACAGCGCGGGCGTGGGCACATGGCACTCCTTCAATGATAACGCTGGCGTGGCGTGTGATACTCCCTCAGTGACAGCGAGGGCGTGTGAGATCCCCAAATTGAAGGTGGGGATGTGCAATAATGTGAAGTCTCAACTGACTCGTTTAGTGTCAGGGAAGGCGTACATGATCCCCTTGGCGAAGGGGTGTGTGATCCCTTAACTGAAGGCGAAGAAGTGTGCGAATCCTTCAGTGACGGCGAAGAACGCACAGGTGATTCCTTTGGGGAAGCAGAAGGCTCTTGTGACCATTGTGTTGACGGCGAAGGAGAACGGGAAACTTTAGGCGATGACGAAGTGTTTCGTGAGTCTTTTGGCGAGGGTGATCTCTGTGGTGATGACGAAGGATTTCGTGAAGATGTTCGACGTCTTAAACCGGACTGAGGAAAGGCTGAGAAGTTCTTGTCTCCCTGTGACGCCTCAGGAGGGGCGAAGACATCCAGCCTATCTGGTCGACGATGGAAAGTGAAGGGCTGAAAGGCACTTAAGTGTCCTGGAGTGGACGGGGCGCTCCTGGAGGAGGGAAGGACGGTGTCTTCGGATGTCAGGTGCGCCGTGGTAGTGCGGCCAGGAGAGTGGTTTGGCGATGAGTGTGCCGAAGAAGACCTAGGATGATGGCGTCGTCTTCTCAAACTTGCGGCACGGGTCCCGATGTTCAGCAGTCCCGACATTTTAGTGGAAAAGCCGTTGTGTGGAGCGGCCTCTCATGGTCTTCATATATCATAGTGACTCTTGCTTTCCTTCGCAATGAACAGGGAACCTAAAGCTGACTGTTCGACACACTACAAATTCTCCAGTCAACTGGTCGCTTACCTAGGAATGATTTCATCACACTTCACAGTGGCCGGTGCTATACACTGACCCTACTCTCGACACTGCTAGAGACGAAGCTTCGACCAGCGTCTGCCAGTATAAAGGTCACAACTTCGCAGCTTATTATTGAGATGCGCCTTGGTGGTGCTGCCATCTGTTGGCCAGACATCACAGCGTCACTGTTGGTCTCATAATAAGACTGGCAGTGCGTGACTCTCCTTGATACCTGATGACCACTGACTTGGATCACACAAACACTTCGCGCTATTTTCAGGTCCCTTAAGAAAATTCTTCGTTTTATAAATATCTGGAATACTATTTTGTTTTGAAAATATGAAAACGCCTTTTTCAGCTGTCTACAAAGATAGCCATCGTTGTACATTATGACAAGTTAAATTATATTACATATAATGAAATATTTAGCTTATTTCCTTTCTCAATTTTTTTTTTTAGAAGTAAGTAAGAACTGAGGATTATCGTTGTTATTAATATCACATGGAAGAGCACTAAACTCATAAGGATCAACAAGGGCTTAGGAAATAGAATACACTCAGACTTGATCCAAGGAATGGGAGGGTAGTTCTACTTCCTTTGATGAATAGTCCTTTACCATCATCAAAGCGCCCTTGAAGGGTAGGAAGTGTGGAATTTAGTGAAATACAGATGAATGAGAAGATTTAGCGCCTCCGTGTTTCTCACTGCTGGAGGATGGTGGCGTCTAGCGCCTCAGGCTAGCCAGGACGCACGTCCACGTCCTCATCCACCTGTAGATTAGAGGACATTGTATCGAATCTTCACCAACACTTGCGCTCAACCATTCCATTGATTTAGCACTTTATGAAATGCTGTACAATACCACGCAACTAACTCAGTGGCAAAGAATCCGGCTCAAAAGCAAAATGTTTCGGACTCTGAATCCCGGACAGAGTGTGACGTATTGGCCAGTCTTCTTACATTATTCACTGGCCGTGTTTACCTAGCAGAAAATAGGTGTTACTCGACTGTTGTGGGTCGCACCTAGTGCCCCTCGAGTTCGGAAATCAGTAAGGCAGCGGTCTCTACTACCTTCACGAGTCTAAAGACTATTGGTAATCAAGAAATAGATCGCTCTAACTAGATTCCATAACAGGGGCGTGACAGACAAACATTTCTCGCCTCCACACAGGTCGATAACCAGGGAAAATAAAATGACACACAGTATACTTTCACTTTCTAGAGTGGCGGCAGAACCAGTAACATCTTAAGGCCTTCGATTACGAGATTCAGAATCTCAGTGTTAGGCATAATTCATCACTTGGGAACACCTTACAAATCATTCGTAAGAAAAACAGCGACAACAACTAAGGGTGCAACACGCACACACCACCAAATCAATCCTTGATTTATTTATTTTTTCACAGAATTCGTCAGGGCTGTTATCCTACTTTACCCCCCTTTACCACGCTCCCTCACCACTCTCCCTCACCACTCTCCCTCATACTACACTCCCTAACCACGCTTCCTCACGCAGTGAAGTGATAAAATCACTGGTGGAAGAAAAGTCTTCACAATAAAGGCCATAACCCGCATTGTGTCTTATTTATATGCTGTACGTGTACTCCATCACTGTATTACCGTCCTCCTTCACCACCCTCCCTCACTGCCCTCTCTAACCACACTCCCTCATCCCTTCTCACCTTACCTTCTGACAAGACCACCGTATCTTATGATTTTCACCTTAATAATCTCGTTATCTTGGATAATGACAAGTTTGAGTAAGATATCAGTTTACCCCTCATGGTAATGGCAATACGCACTGTGTAATTAAGTGTAATCTCCACAGCAACGTGTGTACTGAGCCGGGATGAGACGGCTGCCTCAGCTGGACTCTCTGGGAAGAGATGAATTAGTGATGGTTGGGAAGTAGCTTTTAAGGTCATATTACTGTCTTGTGGAGGAGAGAAAGAGGAGAGAGAGAGAGAGAGAGAGAGAGAGAGAGAGAGAGAGAGAGAGAGAGAGAGAGAGAGAGAGAGAGAGAGAGAGAGAGAGAGAGAGAGACAGACAGAGACAGAGAGAAAGAGAGAGAGAGAGAGAGAGAGAGAGAGAGAGAGAGAGAGAGAGACAGAGACAGAGAGAAAGAGAGAGAGAGAGAGAGAGAGAGAGAGAGAGAGAGAGAGAGAGAGAGAGAGAGAGAGAGAGAGAGAGAGAGAGAGAGAGAGAGAGAGAGAGAGAAACAGAGACAGAGGCAAACAGAGAAATCACTATCAAAGTCACAAAGGTGATAATGGTCCAGGATAGATCGAAACTTCGTTTAAAATTCCAACTCTCAGTGTGAGAATAGATCAAGTTACATCAGGATATATTAGCCTAAGTTGTGAGAACTTAATGAACAACACACGTATGGAGCACCTGGGAATCTTTATGAAGACGTTTCGCTCTTCTCCAGTGCCCTTTTTCAGTCCAATACAGAACATGTGTTGGAGACAGTGGAACATGAGGTAATCAGTCTCTCAGTCTTCATAAAACTAAACCAGATGACTGAGGATAAAGACTTGCAGTATATAGTGGAGTGAGAGGAAAGACACAGCAGTTGAAGGTGTCGTCACAGATGGGCGGGACTTACTAGTGGTGGTGATGGTAGATCGTGCCCATGAAACGGGCCAGAGGTTAGCAGAAAAAAAACCTATAGGAGATATCCTCGGTAGCATGACTCCATGGCGTTGCTGTGTCGGAAAATAATTCGGAAAATCACACGTAATAAGAGGACTGCAAAGTAATCACGGAATGGGTGAGGTTTGAACTCATGGCGAGTGAGTCCCTAAACTGAATCTTATTAGAGCCAGCTGGCCTAGTGGCTAACGTACACCTGCTTGTGAGTTTTAGGATACACTTGCCATGGAGTTTAAACCCCGCCCGTTCCGTGGTCTGATGTGCAACTCTTGGTTACCATCAGTGTAGACATCATCTCTACCCCCTGACATCATCTCTATCCAGTGACATCATCTTAACCAAGTGACATCATCTCTATCCAGTGACATCATCTTTACCCAGTGACATCATCTCTACCCCGTGATACCCTCTCTATCCCGTGGACACAGGCTGGTGGATACAGGCTGGTGGACACAGGCTGGTAGACACAGGGTGGTGGACACAGGCTGATGGACACAGGCTCGTGGACACAGGCTCGTGGACACGTGGTGGACACAGGCTGGTGGACACAGGCTCGTGGACACAGGCAAGCGAGCAGTCATACCGGAAATTACTCCATTACGGCAAAGAATTTCTGGCACATTTTGTTAGGGAAGATACAGGAAGTTCCATAATCTTAAACATACCCCACCTCCAAGGCCTTCCCCCATTACATGCCTCCTCATCACCCCTAGCACCCCCCCCTTACCCATTCTCTCTCTCACCCCATCACCTACACTCTCCTATATGGGAGACTGAGCACTTCTAGTGCTCTATGACCCACGCTGGTTTAGTTGAGAGGTATGTATCAATGTATATACACTGAGAGGTGTGTATCAATGTATATACTCTGAGACCTTAATCACTATACTAGTGATTAAAGTATCCTTGACTGGTGGTGTACAGATTAAAGGCAGCCTTAATGTCCCTCGTGTAGTCTTTAAGCTTCAATTAGAGCCAATGAACCAACCAAGAGTTTCTTATTAATATAACATAGTAAACTGGACCCCCGAATCTCCCAAGAATAAACCTTACCATCTTGTCAGGGATACCTTGAAGTTTTTCCTGACTTGTGGTCAGAGAACGGCACCATAATGGGAAACACTTATGTTAGATTCAAGGAAGAAGACAAAGCCCATTCCTTGGATGAAGAGCCGCCCACTAACATCAAGGAACCTCGCTATAGAGATGAAGAGTCGTAAATACGACACTGTGTACCTGGTTTACCTGGAGGGTAAACCAGGTACACAGTGTGAGCCATATATAGGATCTTGTAAATGCTGTGTAGGACAGCATCTGCAGACTGGTCTGTATGTCAAAGGCCGCCCTGTGTGTCACAGACCGCCCCATGTGACGTAAATCAACCTCTGTGACGCAGATCAGTGTGTTATCTACAAAAGTAATTTCCTCGGTGCTAAGATCAGTGCCAAAATGCTCGGATAATAGCATTCACGTTCCGGTAGAACCGCCAGTCCGTGGCCACGCCAGCCTCGCCAGCCTCGCCAGCCTCGCCTGCCTCGCCTGCCTCGCCTGCTCTCACACTTCGCAAACATTTTTTTAAAGGGAGGCCTTACAATTTTTACCCAGCTGTCTCTCCCTTCAGGTTTACGTGTGTGTATGTATGTGTATGTATGTATGTATGTATGTGTGTGTGTGTGTGTGTGTGTGTGTGTGTGTGTGTGTGTGTGTGTGTGTGTGTGTGTGTGTGTATGTCGCCTTTCCCTCCCTCATCTCATCTTCACTCTTACCCATCGTCCACTCACCTCACCACCTTCATTCATCTCCCTACATCGTCACTCAGCTATATATCTGCTGTTTACTTCCACCTCCTCCCCGTCTCTCACGTCCACCTCCTCCCCGTCTCTCACGTCCATCTACTCCCCGTCTCTCACGTCCACCTCCTCCCCGTCTCTCACGTCCACCTCCTCCCCGTCTCTCACGTCCACCTCCTCCCCGTCTCTCACGTCCACCTCCTCCCCGTCTCTCACGTCCACCTCCTCCCCGTCTCTGGCAGGATCACAACAGTCACTGACCCCCGAGACATCATCTCCCCAATGATTCACTTACTTAAGGCTGATTTGATTTTATCATCAGTAGAGAAATTACTATGGTAAAGTGTGATATTTATGACCACGCTAAGACGTCAGTGTCTGCTGATGTGGGTTCCGTGTTGCTGTCACCAGCTTGAACACGAGGTTCACAAATCTTGAACTTCCCATCACATTCTATGAACAGATGTGTGAATGATGATGAAAGCGTTGAACGATGATGAAAGTTTTTTCTTTTCTTTTTGAGTTTTTCTTTCTTTTTGGGTCACCCTGCCTCGGTGGGAAACGGCTGACGTGTTAAAAAACTGCAATACCTGGGTATTTTTTTGACATGTTTCGCCTGCCCAGCTGGCTTAGCAATAAATACATCCAGTATCGTACATCTGATCAAATGATACAGCCTATGGATTTGTTTTAATTAGATTTATTGTTATTACTGAGTCGGAAACGGTGACTGGGTCAACAAGTCGACCAGCGTGAATACACATGTTATGTATATCATGTCTTCATTTTAGGCTTAATTTACTTCATACATGAGCTGCAGTCTTGTTTTGCATTACGTGTTTTACACCTGCTGAGAGGAGCTCGTAGCTCTTCATAATCCCAGAGAGGAGCTCTAAGTACTCATTTTCTATACAGTATAACCCAAGAGAGGAGCTCTAAGCACTCCTTTTTTATACAGTAAAACCCCAGAGAGGAGCTCTAAGCACTCCTTTTTTATACAGTAAAACCCCAGAGAGGAGCTCTAAGCACTCCTTTTTTATACAGTAAAACCCCAGAGAGGAG
>WNWK01002743.1:120000-155000 GCA_009830355.1 Cherax destructor
GGTCTGTAGGAGTATTGCAGTGCAGGTTGCAACACTACCCCACCACTGTTACAACACTAGTATTACCACTGTCACAACACTACCAATGTTACAAGACCATCGTCACAGCACCACCACCATCACCGTCACAATACCACTGTCGTCATACTACAACCACCATCACGATACCACCACCGTCACAACGCAACCACCGTCACAACGCCACCACCGTCACAACGCCCACCGTTACAACGCCACCACTGTCACACACCACCGTCACACCACCACCACAGCACCACCTTCACTTCAGCACCACCATCACTACAACATCATTACAACACCACCGTTACAACACCACCACTGTCACTACACCAACACCGTCACAACACTACTACCACCGTCACAACACCCACCGTTACAACGCCACCACTGTCACAACACCACCACCGTCACACCACCACCACCGCCACTACAGCACCACCTTCACTTCAGCACCACCATCACTACACCACCATTACAACACCACCGTCACAACACCACCACCGTTACAACCACCACCGTCACAACACGACCACCGTTACAACACGACCACCGTTACAACACCACCACCGTCACTACACCACCACCGTCACAACACCACCACCATCACTACACCACCATTACAACACCACCGTCACAACACCACCACCGTTACAACACCACCGTCACAACACCACCACCGTCACTGCACCACCGTTACAACACCACTACCGTTACAACACCACCACCGTGACAACACTACCACACCGTCACAACAACACCACTATGACCGTCACACTACCACCGTCACAACACCACCACCGTCACACATAGCGTGACTAAACAAACTTCAAAGAAAGTTCAAAACAAGAAACTCCAAATTAATAGCCATCAGAATAATTCCAAGAAGAAAATAAACTAGTATTATTATCGGCGAATCTAAACCTAATCAAAGGACGAACTTAATTAAGGAAGGAATGAGAGAATTGGAAAGATGAGAGACAAGAAGAAAATAAGAAGAGAAATGTTCTTTCCTGGTGTAACAAGTTGAGACATGTCACCACTCTGTGTTTATCTGCCTCAGCTGATTGCTGTTAGGTAGGGGAGGGACGGAAGGGCTGAGGGGGGAAGTGAGAGGGAAAAGGGGCGAGGGGGAAGGGGTGAGGGAAGGTACGTAAGCATTTTATAAATGCTTCAGTCATTACTCTAAAGATTCTTTTTAATTAAAAAAATCCAGTTATATTAAAAAAAATTGTGTAAGTTAGTAATTTATTTTGATATATTGTGTCTCTATGTTAGATTCTATACGAACTTAGGTTGCTAGATATTTTTCACCTATATGCGGTGCTGATATGAATACTTTTATACATACATACACACACACACATATATATGTATATATACATAATGTATGCATTTGTTAATATATTTGCATAACTGATTACTGTCATAATTTCACTGGTCAATATTGTGATAATTCTGGTGGCCATTACTATGATAATTTCAATAGGAATTACTTTTCATCCCAAAAAAGTTTACCTCTGGGCATCATTTTACATATTTTTTTTTGTCATTACACACAACTACATTTTGATACTTATAGTAAATTTAAATTAGTCAAAACTAATGAGTTTTTCAATTTGTCGTGTTCGGGCATGAAAGATTCGTTCAGGACGATGATAAATGAAAGATTTAATGCATCGTGGATAAATGTTCAGCCAGTTGTGGTAAATGTATTGTGTGTGTGTGTGTGTGTGTGTGTGTGTGTGTATGTATGTGACTGTGTGTGTGTGTGTACTCACCTAGTTGTACTCACCTAGTTGTGGTTGCAGGGGTCGATTCATAGCTCCTGGCCCCGCCTCTTCACTGGCCGCTACTGGGTCACTCTCCCTGCTCCATGAGCTTTATCATACCTCTTCTTAAAGCTATGTATTGAGCCTGCCTCCACTACATCGCTTCCTAAACTATTCCACTTCCCGACCACTCTGTGACTGAAGAAATACTTCCTAACATCTCTGTGATTCATCTGAGTCTTCTGCTTCCAAATGTGTCCCCTTGTTGCTGTGTCCCATCTCTGGAACATTCTGTCTCTGTCCACTTTGTCAATTCCTCTCAGTATCTTATATGTTGTTATCATATTCCCCCTATCTCTCCTGTCCTCCAGTGTCGTCAGGTCAATTTCCCTTAACCTCTCCTCATAGGACATACCCCTTAGCTCCGGGACTATTCTTGTTGCAAACCTTTGCACTTTCTCGAGCTTATTCACGTGCTTGGCTAGGTGTGGGTTCCAAACTGGTGCTGCATACTCCAGTATGGGCCTAACGTACACAGTATACAGTGTCCTGAACGATTCCTTATTAAGATGTCGGAATGCTGTTCTTAGGTTTGCTAGGCGCCCGTATGCTGCAGCAGTTATTTGGTTGATGTGCGCCTCAGGAGATGTTCCTGGTGTTATACTCACCCCAAGATCTTTTTCCGTGACTGAGGTTTGCAGTCTCTGGCACCCTAGACTGTACTCCGTCTGCGGTCTTCTTTGCCCTTCCCCAATCTTCATGACTTTGCACTTGATGGGGTTGAACTCCAGGAGCCAGTTGTTGGACCAGGCTTGCAGCCTGTCCAGATCCCTTTGTAGTTCTGCCTGGTCCTCGTCCGATTGAATTCTTCTCATCAACTTCACATCATCTGCAAACAGGGACACTTCGGAGTCTATTCCTTCCGTCATGTCGTTCACAAATACCAGAAACAGCACTGGTCCCAGGACTGACCCCTGTGGAACCCCACTCGTCACCGGCGCCCACTCTGACACCTCGCCACGTACCATGACTCGCTGCTGTCTTCCTGACAGGTATTCCCTGATCCAATGTAGTGCCTTCCCTGTTACCCCTGCCTGGTCCTCCAGCTTCTGCACTAATCTCTTGTGTGGAACTGTGTCAAACGCCTTCTTACAATCCAAGAATATGCAATCTACCCACCTCTCTCTCTCTCTTGCCTTATTGCTGTCACCTTGTCGTAGAACTCCAGTAGGTTTGTGACACAGGATTTCCCGTCCCTGAAACCGTGTTGGCCATCGCTGATAAGCTCATTCCTTTCTAGGTGCTCAACCACTCTTCTCCTGACTATCTTCTCTATGACCTTGCATACTATACATGTCAGTGACACTGGTCTGTAGTTTAGTGCTACGTTCCTGTCTCCTTTTTAAAAATTGGAACTACATTTGGTGTCTTCCATACCTCAGGTAGTTGCCCTGTTTCGATAGATGTGTTGAAGATCGTTGTTAGGGGTACACATAGCTCCTCTGCTCCTCTCTAGGACCCATGGAGAGATGTTATCCGGCCCCATCGCCTTTGAGGTATCTAGCTCGCTTAGTAGCCTCTTCACTTCCTCCTCAGTTGTGTGTATTGTGTCCAGCACTTGATGGTGTACCCCACCTCTCCTTCTTTCTGGAGGCCCTTCTATCTCCTCTGTGAACACCTCTTTGAATCTCATGTTGAGCTCCTCACACACTTCGCGGTCATTTCTTGTGACCTCCCCTCCTACCTTCCTCAGCCTGATCACCTGGTCCTTGACTGTTGTTCTGCTCCTGATGTGGCTGTACAGCAGCTTTGGGTCAGATTTGGCTTTCGCTGCTATGTCATTCTCGTACTGTCTTTGGGCCTCCCTTCTGATCTGTGCATATTCATTTCTGGCTCTACGACTGCTCTCCTTATTCTACGGGGTTCTTTGCTTTCTGTACCTCTTCCATTCCCTTGCACACTTGGTTTTGGCTTCCCTGCACCTTTGGGTGAACCATGGGCTCAGCCTGTCTTTTTCACTTCTCCTGTTACCCTTGGGTATAAACTTCTCCTCAGCTTCCTTGCAAATTGTTGTCATATATTCCATCATCTCGTCTACTGACTTCCCTGCCATCTCTCCGTCCCACTGAACTCCATGCAGGAAGTTCATGTTCTTCATTCGTGTGTGTGTGTATGTGTGTGTGTGTATGTGTGTGTGTGTGTATGTGAGTATGTGTGTGTGTGTATGTGTGGGTGTGTGTATGTGAGTGTGTGTGTGTGTGTGTGTGTGTGTGTGTGTGTGTTTGTGTGTGTGTGTGTGTGTTGTGCTTCTAGCCATCTTTGACTTGAAATAGAATTTACAAAGTAACTCAGTCTCTTGCAGGATCCGGGGCTGATGATCCTTATCTCAGCTTTGAAGAAAGTACCGAGTGAAACTTTGGCCCTTGTTTCTCCTCTCACCTTAATACTGACCAGAGGAATGAGCGGTAATCTTTTTAGACCCGCCCCTAAGGCATGTCGTATCAGTCTGGTGCTGTAACCTTATACGTGGCAACATTTCATTATTTACTTTTAGCTATGTTTGAAGCAGTCTTTGTTAGCACGAGAGGTTAAGTGATGGAAAGAGGCGAGAGACTCGTTCACCTTAGGGAGAGGACAGAGATGAGACAGTCACTGAACTGGCCAGAGGTGACCTGTCTTCCGAGGTTGAAGCCACTTCTCAAGGCCACTTGGTGGAGTTTAATAAGTGGACTGAGTGTTTCTTTCACTTGATAAGTCTGTGTCTCAAAGTCTTATAGTTGTGAAACATCCCATTACAACGAACATCATTTATATTATGCTACTTACTTCAGTGTACCTTATTTAAGCTTCTAAGTGGATAATTATCAGTACTCGTCTATTCCCCGGTAACATTCATTATTAGTGTAATAAATATTTGTATTTTTTTCTATACCTCTTTAGTATTTTCCCCAATATAATTTCCGTAATTAGTATCCTGAATGTTGACCTTGAAGACGTTGCCTGAATGTTGACCTTGAAGACGTTGCCTGAATGTTGACCTTGAAAACGTTGCCTGAATGTTGACCTTGAAGACGTTGCCTGAATGTTGATCTTGAAGACGTTGCCTGAATGTTGACCTTGAAGACGTTGCCTGAATGTTGACCTTGAAAACGTTGCCTGAATGTTGACCTTGAAGACGTTGCCTGAATGTTGACCTTGAAGACGTTGCCTGAATGTTGACCTTGAAAACGTTGCCTGAATGTTGACCTTGAAGACGTTGCCTGAATGTTGATCTTGAAGACGTTGCCTGAATGTTGACCTTGAAGACGTTGCCTGAATGTTGACCTTGAAGACGTTGCCTGAATGTTGACCTTGAAGACGTTGCCTGAATGTTGACCTTGAAGACGTTGCCTGAATGTTGACCTTGAAGACGTTGCCTGAATGTTGACCTTGAAACGTTGCCTGAATGTTGACCTTGAAGACGTTGCCTGAATGTTGATCTTGAAGACGTTGCCTGAATGTTGATCCTTGAAGACGTTGCCTGAATGTTGACCTTGAAGACGTTGCCTGAATGTTGACCTTGAAGACGTTGCCTGAATGTTGATCTTGAAGACGTTGCCTGAATGTTGACCTTGAAGACGTTGCCTGAATGTTGACCTTGAAGACGTTGCCTGAATGTTGACCTTGAAGACGTTGCCTGAATGTTGATCTTGAAGACGTTGCCTGAATGTTGATCTTGAAGACGTTGCCTGAATGTTGACCTTGAAGACGTTCCTGAATGTTGAACCTGAAGACGTTGCCTGAATGTTGATCTTGAAGACGTTGCCTGAATGTTGATCTTGAAGACGTTGCCTGAATGTTGACCTTGAAGACGTTGCCTGAATGTTGATCTTGAAGACGTTGCCTGAATGTTGACCTTGAAGACGTTGCCTGAATGTTGATCTTGAAGACGTTGCCTGAATGTGTTCTTTTTTTTTTTCTTTTCTTCCATCTTTTAGTTATTAATTTGTTTATAACTCAAGAAGGCCTAATCCGATCGGCTTCCGAATTTCAAGAAATATATGGTAACTAGGGTCAGATTTTTCGGAACAAATGGTATGTGCATGTGCCCTGGAATGGCTCCAATAACTTCCAAAACCCTCAATGGCGTAGTTAAAAAAAAAAAAAGTGCCTCTTAATTCGAAGAAAGCGGAGAATGAAATTGGAGTAGGTTCAGATCTGTCCATTTTATTGTAAAATAATGTGATTCTTTGATTCTGGTTAAATCATGTTAAATAAATTTCAGTTTACCTCTTCTGAAAGGTTTCAGTATTTAATGTTGATGCGTCTTTCGGCCAAGGTAGTACTCATTAAGTTTTGTTTGTGTTAAGGCAAATTTGTCATTAAAGTAAATAAGTTAAAAATTGCTATTATTACTGACTGTGAATGCACTGAGTGACTTGTGCAGAACTTATTACTACTATAATTTATTTTGCAACACGCTATGGCCACTAAACCTGTTGTGTCCCTCTGATATTGTCTACCCTGGCTGGTGTGTAGTGATGACGTGAAGACAAAGCAAACACGCGAACGCATGCACACTCCAAACATTCACAAGCACTCAACCAAGATAACATAGCAACCCCCCCTACCCCCACACAAACACACATACATACACATCCAATCCCCCGACGACAACAACAACAATGTAGAATCAATGTTAAATTAAATGTATTGAATTTTAGGGAAAATAACAAATATTAAACATAAATATTAAGATAACTATCACTAATGTCAATGATAATAGAGACTGATGCATTGAGACCTTCCAATATTTGAGAGAAAAGTAGGATTGAAGGAACTCAAGCATTAGCAAGGATTTTTTTTTAGAGATAATTACTCAGCAGTTAAAAACACAAGACTTCATTCTGATAAGTAACCCGGAAGGTTAATAATTCATGATAAACAAGGAAAAATCCAGGCAGTGTGGCTTACAGGTGGGCCCCGCTTATACAGCAGGTTAGGTTCCGGGCTTATGCTGTAAAACAAATGATATCCCAAAAGTTAGTTTGCTCTCATGGTGGTTGGTGTGGGGTGCAACAGAGGTCCTCAGCAGGCCTTCACAGCGACTTCAGCTGGGGAAGGGGGGTGGGTGACGTGCAATGACTGGGAGGAGGGTCTCCAAGTCTCTGATGGCCGCCTCATCCTCCCGGTCCTGTCCCACTGGGGTTATTGGGAATCAGTTTTTTTTTTCTCTTTCAAATGCATATAAAAGCCTGATAACATGTTTACACTCTCATATGATTATTAAGTGAGCAATAAAGCTAGGCTTAAAAAATGCATTAACATTACACGCATTATTTACCTAAAATATTTTCATCCTTAGCTAATAGTGAATGGTGAATACATTTATCGTAGGAAGTCTGAATAAATGAAGAATAGGTATAATTAAAAAACGCCGTATTAGAAAAACGCTGTAAAGCGAAGCACTGTAACGAGTGGAGCCTGCCTGTATTTCCATTAGGGATCTTCTTTATTTCCTTCCCCAGGATGCTACCTGCAACTACTGACTAATTTCTGATCAAGTAGTAAATAATTTAGTTTTTATTTAGGCCTTATTTTTTTTTTAATATTAATATTTTTTATACAGTAAATTATGTAATATTTAAGGTAGATTAGCCCAATATAGTCAAGTAATGTGACCTACTTCCACTAGAGAGCATCTATTTACTGTTACTTTAAGTAACATGCGTCTCCTTCATACCTTCTGTTGTGCACCTCGTATCCATGGGGTGCACAATAGAGCACTACGTATGGAGTGTTGTACACCTCGTATCCATGGGGGTGCACAATAGGAGCACTACATATGGAGTGTAGTGCACCTCGTATCCATAGGGGTGCACAATAGGAGACTACACATGGAGTGTTGTGCACCTCGTATCCATGGGGTGCACAATAGAGCACTACTATGGAGTGTTGTGCACCTCGTATCCATGGGGGTGACAATAGAACACTACTATGGAGTGTTGTCACCTCGTATCCATGGGGTGCACAATAGAGCACTACATATGGAGGTTGTGCACCTCGTATCCATGGGGGTGCACAATAGGAGCACTACATATGGAGTGTTGTGCACCTCGTATCCATGGGGGTGCACAATAGGAGCACTACATATGGAGTGTTGTGCACCTCGTATCCATGGGGGTGCACAATAGGAGCACTACATATGGAGTGTTGTGCACCTCGTATCCATGGGGGTGCACAATAGGAGCACTACATATGGAGTGTTGTGCACCTCGTATCCATGGGGGTGCACAATAGGAGCACTACATATGGAGTGTCTGTGCACTCAGCATCCATAGGGGGTGCCGACAATAGGAGCACTACATATGGAGTGTTGTGCACCTCGTATCCATGGGGGTGCACAATAGGAGCACTACATATGGAGTGTTGTGCACCTCGTATCCATGGGGGTGCACAATAGGAGCACTACATAGGAGTGTTGTGCACCTCGTATCCATGGGGTGCACAATAGGAGCACTACATATGGAGTGTTGTGCACCTATCCATGGGTACAATGGCCACATGGGTGTGCAGATCCAGGGGGCACAATAGGAGCACTACATATGGAGTGTTGTGCACCTCGTATCCATGGGGGTGCACAATAGGAGCACTACATATGGAGTGTTGTGCACCTCGTATCCATGGGGGCATGCACTAATAGGAGCACTATATGGCAAGCACTATGGAGTGTTGTGCACCTCGTATCCATGGGGGTGCACAATAGGAGCACTACATATGGAGTGTTGTGCACCTCGTATCCATGGGGGTGCATAATAGGAGCACTACATAAAGAGTGTTGTGCACCTCGTATCCATGGGGGTGCACAATAGGAGCACTACATATGGAGTGTTGTGCACCTCGTATCCATGGGGGTGCACAATAGGAGCACTACATATGGAGTGTTGTGCACCTCGTATCCATGGGGGTGCACAATAGGAGCACTACATATGGAGTGTTGTGCACCTCGTATCCATGGGGGTGCACAATAGGAGCACTACATATGGAGTGTTGTGCACCTCGTATCCATGGGGGTGCACAATAGGAACACTACATATGGAGTGTTGTGCACCTCGTATCCATGGGGGTGCACAATAGGAGCACTACATATGGAGTATTGTGCACCTCACATCAATCCTGTGGATGGTAACGCAAGAGCATATGGATACACAAAAGACCTATGAACTAGTCTACAAAAAGAGGGTTAACAGTACATTTGGATTTATATCCACACTGTCTAGTCTGTTGTATTTGCTTAATATATCTGCCATCTTATTTCCATTAATAAGATTCCATGATATATCCTCTGAGAGTCCACCAGGATCGTGGGCAACACATTCTCCCACAGATAAGGGGACGTGTTGCTTAAATATACCTTGTTTATAACTTTATGTAACCTAACCTAAATCCAAACCAACTTAACTTACGGTTGCATAACCTAAATTTTTGTAAAGGAAATGGAGTTGGAAAAAAAAACCCGGGAAGCGTTTTAAAATTCGTATTGAGAAATACGTTAACAAAGTACGTAGTAACGTGAGGATACGTTTCCGTGGATCAGACGTTGAAAACTACGTCAAACATTTGACGTAGACAGACTGCCGTAAAAAAAACGTTGAGAAGTACCTTAAACATTGACGTAGTTGTAGCGAAAAAAACAAGTTGAGAAATACGTCAAACTGTTTTAGGGAAAATTCACTTGTTCACGCAACTTGACATATTTGTTTAAAAAGCATAAATATACTGTAAAAGTTTTTAATCATAAGGATTTTAATGAACTTTTTTATTTAATTGGTATTTTTCTTAATATATGACAGATTGGTTGCTGTGGAGTGGTAGAAGCGTTTATATATGTGAGAGTATAACTGGTGGTAGAGCCCACTGTACTCTACACATGTGTGAGTACAACTGGTGGTAGAGCCCACTGTACTCTACAGATGTGTGAGTACAACTGGTGGTAGAGCCCACTGTACTCTACACATGTGTGAGTACAACTGGTGGTAGAGCCCACTGTACTCTACACATGTGTGAGTACAACTTGTGGTAGAGCCCACTGTACTCTACACATGTGTGAGTACAACTGGTGGTAGAGCCCACTGTACTCTACACATATGTGAGTACAACTTGTGGTAGAGCCCACTGTACTCTACAAATATGTGAGTACAACTGGTGGTAGAGCCCACTGTACTCTACACATATGTGAGTACAACTGGTGGTAGAGCCCACTGTACTCTACACATATGTGAGTACAACTGGTGGTAGAGCCCACTGTACTCTACACATATGTGAGTACAACTGGTGGTAGAGCCCACTGTACTCTACACATGAGTGAGTACAACTGGTGGTAGAGCCCACTGTACTCTACACATATGTGAGTACAACTGGTGGTAGAGCCCACTGTACTCTACACATATGTGAGTACAACTGGTGGTAGAGCCCACTGTACTCTACACATATGTGAGTACAACTGGTGGTAGAGCCCACTGTACTCTACACATGTGTGAGTACAACTGGTGGTAGAGCCCACTGTACTCTACACATGTGTGAGTACAACTGGTGGTAGAGCCCACTGTACTCTACACATGTGTGAGTACAACTGGTGGTAGAGCCCACTGTACACATTGATCCGCAAACACCAGCAGTCAAGTCCTGTTCCTTGTCTCGGTATTTTAACGTTTCTTAATGCATTACTTTGTGTGACTTGAGGTAGCGTGATATACAGCATGTACGTATGTTTGTATGTATATATATATATATATATATATATATATATATATATATATATATATATATATATATATATATATATATATATATATAATGTCGTGCCGATTAGTAAAACTGGTCAATTAGCAAGAACACATCTAAAATTGTTTTTCTAAAATTTTCTCTTATACGTTGAAAGATATATATTTTCATTTATGTTAATGTAAGAATTTATAATTTTGTACCAAGAAAACTTTGAAAACCTACCTAACCTTATTCATACAAGCGCAATTTAATTTAGCTAACCCAACTAAATATATTTTAGATACGTTAACATTAATTTAATAATAAACAAACACAACGAAATATATTTTTTCGTTATGTTCAGAATGATTTTGGCGAAATTATTGCATACACAAATTTTCACTTTTCTTATATGGCAAGAAGAGCGTTGCTATTTAAGCCAAAATCGCAAGTTTTACCTAATCGGCACGACATATATATATATATATATATATATATATATATATATATATATATATATATATATATATATATATATATATATATTCGTGTTGATTATTATTATAATCAAATAGAAGCGCTAAACCAAAGGGGTTATATCGTGTTGATTGATTAAGTAAAACTTGCGATTTTGGCTTAAATAGCAACGCTCTTCTTGCCGAATAAGGCAAGCGAAAATTTGTGTATGCAATAATTTCGCAAAAATCATTCTGAACCTAACGAAAATAATACATTTCATTGTGTTTGTTTATTTTTAAATTATTATAAACTTATAAAAAAATATATTTAGATTGATTAAGCTTAATTAAATTGCGCTTGTTATAATAAGCTTAGGTAAGTTTCCTAAAGTTCGTTTGGTACAAAATCATTAAGTTTTATATTAACATAAATGAAAAAAAAAATATCTTTAAATGTATAAGAGAAAATTTTAGGAAAGGACTTCATTTTAAATGAGTTTTTACTAACTGACCAATTTTACTTATTCGGTACGACATATAACTGACGAGGGGAAAAAGGTGAGTGGTGCACTGAGGAGTCTGTGGAGACAAAGAGCATTATCCATGGAAGCAAATAGGGGAATGTATGAGAGTATAGTTATACCAACACTCTTATATGGGTGTGAAGCATGGGTGGTGAATGTTGCAACAAGGAGAAGGCTGGAGGCAGTGGAGATGCTATGTGTGAGGGCAATGTGTGGTGTGAATATAATGCAGAGAATCCGTAGTTTGGGGATTAGGAGGAGGTGCGGGATTGCCAAAACTATTATCCAGAGGGCTGGGGTGTTACTGAGATGGTTCGGACATGTGGAGAGGAAGGAACAAAAAAGAATGACTTCGAGAATATAAATCTGTAGTGGAAGGAAGGCGGGGGAGGGGTCGGCCTAGGAAAGGTTGGAGAGAGGGGGTAAAAGAGGTTTTGTGTGCGATGGGCTTGGACTTCCAACAAGCATGCGTGAGCGTGTTAGATAGGAGCGAATGGAGACAAATGGTTTTTAGGACTTGACGTGCTGTTGGAGTGTGAGCAAAGTAACATTTATGAAGGGATTCAGGGAAACCGGCAGGCCGGACTTGAGTCCTGGAGATGGGAAGTACAGTGTCGGCACTCTGAAGGAGGGGTGTTAATGTTGCAGTTTTATAACTCTAGTGTAAGTGCGCCTCTGGCAAGACAGTGATGGAGTGAATGATGAAAGCTTTTCTTTATCGGGCCACCCTGCCTTGGTGGCCACCCTGCCTTGTGGCCACCCTGCCTTGGTGGCCACCCTGCCTTGGTGGCCACCCTGCCTTGGTGGCCACCCTGCCTTGGTGGGAAACGGCCGATGTGTTAATAATATATATATTTATATATATATATATATATATATATATATATATATATATATATATATATATATATATATATATATATATATATTCCTTTGACGTGCGTGCGTTGAGGTAGAGGAGGCTAAGATTGTCGACTACGGGGATACCTTTCTCGGACCACTCAACGACCGAAACTCATCTAATTATTAAATCCAAAATGCTTCTAGGTCAGATTTTATCAGTTAAATCTCGTAAAAATGCTCCAATTCCATTTCGTAATCCTATTAAAATTCTGATGCCAATCCAAGACCAATCCGGACACAATCCTACGTTAATCCTGTTCTAATCACCTCGGTTATTAGTGTCAATAACCAAACCATTAGCACCTTTCGTGACATTTTAGGGACGCCTGTAATTACCTATTAATTAACAGGATATTAAGTGTTAATTGACGTGTAATTGGGTGAGGGAGGCGCACCTGTTGAATGTGTTAGTGTTAGAACACTGGTGTTATGTGTTGATGGTGTTACGACACTGGTGTTGTGTGTTGATGGTGCTACGACACTGGTGTTGTGTGTTGATGGTGCTACGACACTGGTGTTGTGTGTTGATGGTGCTACGACACTGGTGTTGTGTGTTGATGGTGCTACGACACTGGTGTTGTGTGTTGATGGTGTACGACACTGGTGTTGTGTGTTGATGGTGCTACGATTCTGGTGTTATGTGATGATGATACTATGATGCTGGTGTTCTTTTGGTGTTACGACACTGGTATTACGAACACAGGTAATAAATGGCCTGTGAGACCTGGTCGTAATGTTAATTGGAGCAAACAAACTCAGCAGTAGACTATAATGTATATTTTTTGTCTTCACCCCCTATATACAGAGAGTGCACCGTACTCAACCAGCAGCTAGGCAAGTCTGCCAATGATCACCACAAGTAAGCCACGTTGCTTCAGCTTTGGCGGCTTGCCTGTGATTGGTCAGTGAACCAAGGTACTGATTTAAAGACGGGTACCCTGTTGATCGTTAAATTCTTAGCACCTGGTTCACTGGTTGGGAGGCAGCCTATATGGGAGTGTGACATACGCTGAATAAATTGTAACATACTCTTTGCATGCCACAACTTATTACGTGTTAGTGTTGCGACACTGGTGTTGTGTCGATGGTGTTACGACACTAGTGCTATGTGTTGGTGTTACCACACTGGTGTTGGTGTTACCACACTGGTGTTGGTGTTACGTCACTGGTGCTATCATGTTTTGAGGGTGTTACTGCACTTGTGTTATCACAAGTTAGAACTGGTGTGATCACGTTGATAAAATTCCTATAACATCTGATAAAGGACATTCTCAAGTGAACAATTTCCCCCCGACACATAAATACAGCTGCCAGGAGAACCACATAAAAACTTGTGTAGGTTCAAGTATACTCCGGAAAGGTATACTTAACGAATTCTTAAGAACATATGTGGGATTTACATTAGAATACATATACTTCCTATGAAAAAAAAATATTGGGTATAAAACGGTAAACCTACGTGTGTCATTGAAGGATTGATTAAATTCATGTGGGTCAGTCAAGGAGTGTTGAAGGATCGATACTCCGTCCGCTAAACGTAGAAACTCTGCTGTCACAACTGTGTTCACTGTTACGAACAGGGCCTGTAGACCACTTTACAAACTGATAAAAAACAGGATTATCTCGTCTAGGGTTCATCAAACACAGGGTTCACTTATTGAGGAAAAGGAAACTTTTTAGTTTCTGTTTGTTTTATTAACAGCATTAATAATCACTTAAGGTTTCTACTATGAATTAAATAATTCAATCTTTAAAACAGAACTACTTATATCGTAATCACTATGAGCAAAACATATATACTTAGCCTTATTATCACATCACTGTATTACGTTAAATATTTACAAACGGATTTAGACAGAGTTTCTAGACTCATTTACAATGAATCAAAAGATATATATATATATATATATATATATATATATATATATATATATATATATATATATATATATATATATATATAATATATATATATATATATATATATATATATATATATATATATATATATATATATATATATATACGTATATATATATATATATATATATATATATATATATATATATATATATATATATATATATATATATATATATATATATATATATATATATATATATATATATATATATATATATATATATATATATATATATATATATATATATACGTATATATATATATATACGTATATATATATATATACGTATATATATATATATATATATATATATATATATATATATATATATATATATATATATATATATATATATATATATATATATATATATATGTATAGATACAGGCGTTTTTGCAAGGCTACACTGATGCAAATAACAGTTCCTCCTCGGGAACCATTCTACAATAATCCATTTTCTAGATCAGTCTATAAATGGCATAACACTTGCTCATCCACTTATTCTTATTTTCCTCAAGAGTTTCTCAACCGCCTTCTCAGACCGAGATATACCCTAGAAAAGGGCTTCCAAAATTCAAGGGAACTTCTGGGTAAGTGTAGCATGTCTTAAAGCCAGATTCTCCACCAGAGCTTCCTCGGCCAGTGAAGGTTTTAACTAGTCTAGGCAAAGTTCTAACACCAGACCTCAGCTGGGTCTGAGCAAGGGTTGAGTAAAATGAATTGCCACTTGGTGCTTCACCTCGTCACACCAGAAGTTTACAACATTGAAACCTTCTACCTACTTACAAAGCAAAATAAATTTATGGCCAGATAATATAAAGCTGAGTAAATTCATTTTAGCTATTAATGAAGATACTCCTTAATATAATATTAAGAGAAAAAGCCAAATTAACACGTATAAATATATCGTCTCTTTCTTAAAATGAACAAAGGGCGTAACATCACTGTCTCCCCTTGCTCTCGTGAGTACGCTTTAAGCGATGACCTGTCTCTATCGGTAATTCCATTTATGTGATATACATTTGTCGTAAGCGATGGACCCTAACCTAACTTAACTTAGCCTAATCCAACCTAACCTAATCCAACGTAACGTAGCTTAACATAACCTAACTAAAACTAGCCTAATTCAACCTAATATAACCTAACCTAGTCGAATTCAACGTAACGTAACGTAGCATAACCTAGCCTAATCCAACCTAACCTAACCCAGTCTAATCCACCCTAACGTAACGTAACCTAGCCTAATCCAACTTAACGTAACCCAGTCTAATCCAACGTAACTTAACATAGCCTAATCCAACTTAACATAACCTAACTGGAAATAATATAAAATTCTCGGTGAATGTTCGATCGGGCCAGAAATCAACGAACGGTGATTCAGAGGAAATTGAAGGATCTAATTGGAGGACAAGTTGATGTAGATTATAATGAGAAGCTATGAAAAATTAGGTAGGGGGAAGTCTTCTGTAATTAGCAAAAAATGCTGCCACGTTAATCTGCTACAAAAGCGGCGGAAGAGAGGTTGTAGGAAGTAAATATTGACTCAGAAAACAGCTGACGAGTGAAATGATTTTCCTGAGCGTCTTGACCGCCCGACAACTACTGTAATGTACTAACGTTGGTAGAATTACCGACAATATGTAAGGTAAAAGGACACAAGTGCAAGTAATGTGACATATTATTGTGGTAACATTTCGCTCTTCAGGAGCTTTGTTAAGCCGGCTTGACAAAGCTCCTGGAGAACGAAACGTTGCCACAATAAAATGTCACATTAGTTGCACTTGTGTCTTTTTATCTAACACATCTACTGTAATGCTTAGGAATATTTATAACGAAGAAGACGAATCTCCGCAAACGTAATTCTATATTTGTAACAACAATAGGGAATTTACCTCCACACAGACACACACAAGATGAGTTCAACAGCCCATGCAAGGTGACCACCACAGAGAAAGACGAACAGTTGATTTTCCAGTCTTTGAAGGCTGATATTCTCCTTAGTTTGAGAGCGAGGGTTACCACACTCTCACCCCGGACCACTAATAGTCAGGGAGGGCTAGGTCGTCCCACCAGCTGAATATTTGTAAAGTATTGATCGCCTTCCGTGTCCAAACACTGCCGTTGCTGGTACTTCCTTAACCACCTCTCCATGTCTTAGTTGGATTGTGTGGTTCGCGGTATACGGTGCAGTGACTGGCACATCCTTATCCTCCTCTCTAAGTCCTGAAATCACCCAAGATAATTGAAGTTCCTTATCAGTAAAGACATTCTTTATTAGATTTCCCTTGAGAAGGGTCACTGCATGTGAGCGAAACTTTGTGAATCTTTAATGACAGAGGTTCTTCTCTTTTATTGCAAATGTTTTTCTGTACTTATCGCCTGTTGTTAAAATTTCCCATCCATGATTTTTATGGAGTTTTATTTAGGGACATTCCCCGTGTTTGGTTCAGCATCTAGGGACAGTCCCCGTGTTTGGTTCAGTATCTAGGGACAGTCCCCGTGTTTGGTTCAGTATCTAGGGACAGTCCCCGTGTTTGGTTCAGTATCTAGGGACAGTCCCCGTGTTTGGTTCAGTATCTAGGGACAGTCCCCGTGTTTGGTTCAGTATCTAGGGACAGTCCCCGTGTTTGGTTCAGTATCTAGGGACAGTCCCCGTGTTGGGTTCGTTCTTGCTAGTTCTTTGTACCTCTGGTTTTGCTCTGCTCTGAAAATGTAACCTGAAGAATTTATTGAGTGAAATCACCACAACCACCACCATCACCACAACCACCACCATCACCACAACCACCACCATCACCACAACCACCACCATCACCACAACCACCACCATCATCACCACCACCACCATCACCACAACCACCACCATCATCACCACCACCACCATCACCACAACCACCACCATCACCACAACCACCACCATCACCACAACCACCACCATCACCACAACCACCACCATCACCACCACCACCACCATCACCACCACCACCACAACCACTACTACCACCACCACCATTATCACCACTAACACCACCACCACTAACACCACCACCACTACCACAACCACTACCACCACCACCACCACTAACACCACCACCACTACCACAACCACTACCACCACCACCACCACTACCACCACCACCACTAACACCACCACCACCACCACCACCACCACTAACACCACCACCACTACCACCACCACTAACACCACCACCACTACCACCACTAACACCACTACCACCACCACCACCACTACTACCACTACCACCACCACCACCACTACCACCACCACCACCACCACTACCACCACCACCACTAACACCACCACCACCACCACCACCACCACTAACACCACCACCACCAC
Source organism: Cherax destructor (assembly GCA_009830355.1). NCBI lineage: Eukaryota > Metazoa > Arthropoda > Malacostraca > Decapoda > Parastacidae > Cherax > Cherax destructor. The sequence continues at coordinate 137,706 of WNWK01002743.1, forward strand.
CACAATCACTAACACCACCACCACAACCACTAACACCAACACCACCACCACTACCACCACTACCACCACCACCACCACCACCACTAACACCACCACCACCACAACCACTAACACCACCACCACCACCACAACCACTAACACCACCACTACCACCACCACCACTAACACCACTACCACCACCACTACCACCACAACCACTAACACCACCACCACCACAACTAACACCACCACCACCACCACAACCACCACCACCACCACCACCACAACCACTAACACCACCACCACCACCACTACCACCACAACCACTAACACCACACCACCACTACCACCACCACCACCACTAACACCACCACCACCACAACCACTAACACCACCACAACCACTAACACCACTACTACCACCACCACCACTAACACCACCACCACCACCAATACCACCACAACCACTAACACCACCACCACCACAACCACTAACACCACCACCACCACCACCATACCACCAACCACTAACACCACCACCACCAACCACTAACACCACCACCACCACCACCACAACCACTAACACCACCACCACCACCACCAATACCACCACAACCACTAACACCACCACCACCACCACAACCACTAACACCACCACCACCACCACCACAACCACTAACACCACCACCACCACCACCAATACCACCACAACCACTAACACCACCACCACCACCACTACCACCACCACCACCACCACCACCACCACCAGGAACAGCAACGATGACATCAATTACTCACCAAAGAAAGACGAACAAAAAAGCTGCTGATCAATGACCTATTTTTTTTAATACATCTGAAGTTTCTCATAAAATTCCGTCTTTGATGGTTTTAAGGCACCACCATTAATCTCCCCCCCCCCGCCTCGCCTTATACAATAAATTTGAACCAGGATTAAAATTTTGTTTACATTTTAATCCAGAAAATTTTCCTGGTGTATCATTTTGTTTAAGTTTTATCTATTATTTTTTTATAATATATTAGTTAAAAAATATATTTCTCACATTTTTCTTTTAATGTTGGATGGTGGGTATTAATTATGGAAACTCGTCGCCTGCACAGCAGGCTTCTTCAGTCGAATACAGTGGTGACTAAAACACAGCTGGAGAAGAGATGGAGGTGTTCAGTCTCTCAGTTTTAATACCAGATACCAGAATGTTGTATATGTATCTTGTTTACAATCTTGTCGGTATTTTATGCCATTAATATTATAAAATCTGTGTCATGTTGCATCTCAGTGTTTTATAATAATATTTACACTGAATATCAGAGGAAGGCTTGACTGAGAGAGGGTCCCTCGCTTCTAGCAACAGCTCAGAGCGCCACACTTTCTCTGGCCTCTGGCTGGCTAACACCACATGGGATATTTCTGTATAGATGTGCTACAGATGTACTAGCGAGAATATTTTCTAAACATGTGTGGTATCTTTTTTTTCACTAATAAAACACCTTGACATATCACAGGCATGACAGTCATTCCTGGTGTGTGTCAGTTAGTTACCATTTTGTCCTAGGCACATGTCGATTAGACACTAGGCCTGTTGTATATGCGTGCGTGTATGTGTACTCACCTAGTTGTACTCACCTAGTTGTGGTTGCAGGGGTCGAGTCATAGCTCCTGGCCCCGCCTCTTCACTGGCCGCTACTGGGTCACGCTCCCTGCTCCATGAGCTTTATCATACCTCTCCTTAAAGCTATGTATGGAACCTGCCTCCACTACATCGCTTCCCAAGCTATTCCACTTCCCGACCACTCTATGTGTGTGTGTGTGTACTCACCTATTTGTGGTTGCAGGGGTCGATTCATAGCTCCTGGCCCCGCCTCTTCACTGATTGCTACTAGGTTCTCTCTCTCCCTGCTCCATGAGCTTTATCAAACCTCGTCTTAAAACTATGTATGGTTCCTGCCTCCACTACATCACTTTCTAGGCTATTCCACTTCCTGACAACTCTATGACTGAAGAAATACTTCCTAACATCCCTTTGAATCATAGGAGTCTTCAACTTCCAATTGTGACCCCTTGTTTCTGTGTCCCCTCTCTGGAACATCTTGTCTCTGTCCACCTTATCTATTCCTCGCAGTATTTTATATGTCGTTATCATGTCTCCCCTAACCCTCCTGTCCTCTAGTGTCGTCAGGCCGATTTCCCTTAACCTTTCTTCCCTTAACCTTTAGCTCTGGGACTAGTTTTGTTGCAAATCTTTGCACTTTCTCTAATTTCTTGACGTGCTTGACCAGGTGTGCGTTCCAAACTGGTGCTGCATACTCCAGTATGGGCCTGACGTATATGGTATACAGAGTCTTGAACGATTCTTTAGTGAGGTATTGGAACGCTATTTTAGGTTTGCCAGCCGCCCGTATGCTGCAGCAGTTATCTGATTGATGTGTGCCTCAGGAGATGTGCTCGGTATTATACTCACCCCAAGATCTTTTTCCTTGAGTGAGGTTTGCAGTCTTTGGCCACCTAGACTATACTCTGTCTGCGGTCTTCTTTGCCCTTCCCCGATCTTCATGACTTTACATTTGGCAGGGTTAAATTCAAGGAGCCAGTTACCGGACCAGGCTTGTAGCCTGTCCAGATCTCTTTGTAGTCCTGCCTGATCCTCGACTAATTTAATTCTTCTCATTAACTTCACATCATCTGCAAACAGGGACACATCTGAGTCTATCCCTTCCGTTATGTCATTCACATATACCAAAAACAGTACAGGTCCTAGGACTGACCTCTGTGGAACGCCACTCGTCACAGGTGCCCACTCTGACACCTCGTCACGTACCATGACTCGTTGTTGCCTCCCTGTCAGATATTCTCTGATCCATTGCAGTGCCTTTCCTGTTACGTGTGCCTGATCCTCTAGCTTTTGCATTAATCTCTTGTGAGGAGCTGTGTCGAATGCCTTCTTGCAGTCCAAGAAAATGCAGTCTATCCACCCCTCTCTCTCGTGTCTTGCTTCTGTTACCTTGTCATAAAACTCCAGTAAGTTTGTGACACAGGATTTTCCTTCCCTGAAACCGTGCTGGTTTATAAGCTTGTGTCTTTCTAGGTGCTCCACCACTCTCCTCCTGATGATCTTCTCCATGACTTTGCATACTATACACGTCAGTGACACAGGTCTGTAGTTTAATGCCTCGTGTCTGTCTCCTTTCTTAAAAATTGGGACTGCATTTGCCATCTTCCAAACCTCAGGTAGTTGCCCAGTTTCAATGGATGTGTTGAAGATTTTTGTTAGTGGCACACTCAACATCTCTGCTACCTCTCTAAGGACCCACGGAGAAATGTTGTCAGGTCCCACCGCTTTTGAGGTATCGAGTTCACATAGCAGCTTCTTCACCTCCTCCTCGGTTGTGTGTATTTCATCCAGCACTTGTTGGTATACCTCCCTATTCTGAATTCCTGGAATCCTCCCTGTCTCCTCTGTAAATACTTCTTTAAATCTCATGTTGAGCTCCTCACATACCTCTTGGTCGTTTCTTGTGAACTCCCCACCTTCCTTCCTCAGCCTGATTACCTGGTCCTTGACTGTTGTTTTCCTCCTGATGTGGCTATACAACAGCTTCGGGTCAGACTTGACTTTTGATGCTATGTCATTTTCGTATTGTCGCTGAGCCTCCCTTCTTACCTGTGCATATTCGTTTCTGGCTCTTCGGCTAATCTCTTTATTTACCTGGGTCCTTTATCTTCTGTACTTTTTCTATTCTCAAGTGCACTTAGTTTTTGCCTCCCTACACCTTTGGGTGAACCAAGGACTCGTTCTGGTCTTCCCATTACTTCTGTGTTCCTTGGGAACAAACCTCTCCTCTGCCTCTTTGCATTTGGTTATCACATATTCCATCATTTCTTTTACTGGTTTTCCTGCCAATTCTCTCTCCCACTGAACGTCTTGTAGGAAGTTTCTCATGCCTGTGTATTCCCCCTTTTTGTAGTTTCGTTTTTCCCTTCCTATTCCTGCTCCCCTCTCCACTTGTAGCTCAACTATGTAATCAAAACACAGAACCAAATGATCACTAGCTCCAAGGGGCCTTTCATACGTGATATCCTCGATGTCCGAACTACTCAAGGTGAATATTAGGTCCAGTCTTGGTGGATCATCCTCACATCTCTCTCTGGTAGTGCCTCTAACATGTTGATGCATGAGGTATTCCAGTACCACATCCATCATCTTGGCTCTCCATGACTCAGGACCCCCATGGGGCTTCAGGTTTTCCCAATCAATCTCCTTGTGATTGAAATCACCCATAACTAGTAACTTTGCTCTCCCCATGTGAGCTCTTCTGGCCACCTCGGCTAGTGTGTCTACCATTGCTCTGTTTCTCTCGTCGTATTCTTCTCTTGGCCTCCTGCAGTTCTGTGGCAGGTTGTACATTACAGCAATTACCACCTTATGGCCCTCAGAGACTGGATTGTTCCTACTATGTAGTCCCTTTTGCCCATTCCATCCATTCCTTCCACTTCCTCAAATCCCCACCGGTTCTTAATGGAGCAGTGCAACTCCTCCTCCCCCTCTGCTCCCTCTATCTTTCCTGAGGATTTGATATCCGGGTGGAAAGATTGCATCTGTAATCATCCTGGTGAGTTTCGTTTCTGTGAGTACTATTATGTCTGGGGATGTCTCCTTTATTCTTTCATGCCACTCCTCATATTTATTTGTTATCCCATCTGCATTTGTATACCAAACCTTCAACTTCTTTTCTAAAACCGTAGTCTGGGGGGTACGTTGGGGTTGGGAAAGTGGGAGACCTGATGAGGAACTATGGGTGGTTGGTGTGAAGGTGGAGTTTGTAATGAGGTGGGTGGGAGCATTGGGTATGCTTGTGTGTTTTGGGTTAGAATGTTAGGTTGCATTGAGGTTGTCCAGGTTGGGGGACATCTGTAGGTGATTGTATTTGAGCTTCCTCCTGAGTCTGGGTTCTCCTGTCCATCTCTCTTTCCTCCTTTAGTCTTTGTGTGTGTGTGTGTGTGTGTGTGTGTGTGTGTGTGTGTGTGTGTGTGTGTGTGTGTGTGTGTGTGTGTGTGTACGTGTGTGTGTTTCGCTGGGAGTACTGTAATGGCAAGATGGTAGATCGTACATTATTTACCATCATTTCTCTTACCTTTAGTGGTGGTGACGTATTTTCGTGTCGCTGGCAGTAATGGCACTGTCATAGAAGCTGCATTACCATACATTGTGTCTTAGTGGCCATGACGTTTAATTAGATCAAATATATATAATAACGACAAAGTGGCGACTAAGACACGTGTTCAACACTTATCATTCTTCGATTGAAGTCTCGCGAACCACGTGCTTTATCAATCTAATGAGATCGATTAAGTTCTCAAATAAGATACCCAGGTGTTGCACAGGTGTGTTATTGTCATGTAAATATGCAGACAAGAGCTTGTACTCTGCTCGAGTAAGGTCAGTGGTGCCACCATGGGCAAGGGTGAGACCGTTAGCAGGGGCACCACCATGGGTAGAGATGCTTACACTAAGAGAATCCACCATTCGTCATGCACTCAACTGCCACACTTGTCATGGAAGGTGATTGATAACATAGTACCAGAGTGTGGAGGTAGTGCTAGACTGTGGGGATAGTGCCAGGATGTAGGGGTAGTGCCAGTGTGGAGGGTAGTGCCAGGATGTGGGGGTAGTGCCAGAATGTGGGAGTAGTACCAGGGTAGGGGGAAGGTAGAGAACAAGCACTTATTTCTTGTCACTGTGCGATTTATGGTATTGTTTATGTTGTGAGAATAATCTAGTGGTGGTGGTGGTGGTATTGGTGATGACGGTGGTGTAGCTGTTGTTGTTGGTGGTGGTGGTGTGTCCAGCGGTGAATGACACTGGAGGCTTGTCACACTTGTCGTCTTCCTGCTGCTTTGGATGGAATGCGAGTATCAGCATCACCTTAACGACACACGCAGGGACTATTCTAGTGGCTTGGAGCGGTGAGTAGGGTGAATGGAGTGAGTCACTCCTCCTGACTCTCACGGTATCGAAAGTTATCCTATCCTCCCGGATGCTTTGCTTCCTTGAGTGCTTGACTCCTTGCTTTCACTATTCGTTATAACCACTGACTTCAAATTTTATCGTAACTCATTCATCCATTTCCCTATAAACCTTCTGCGCAACACGGCAGCGTCTTTCTGGTAACCTCGGTGTTTCAGAAGTCCCTAAGTCATGAGAGATCGACGGAGCTGACAAAAGTATTGAACGTATTGTTTGAAAGTGCCTACTCCAATCTTTCAGTCTCTAGATGTGTCAGTTATCTGCATGTTCACCAAGTGTTGTGCTGCCAGTGTCGCTCACCTACGTTGCTCCTGTTACCCGGAGTGTCTTGGTTAGGAAAATAGTCCTGTTATCACCCAGGCAATAACTTCAACGTCAGACGTTGCCCACTTGTTAAGTGTCTTTCTTCCGCTACTACGTCGAGAGTTATTGAGGTCGTGTGTTATTTTCCTCAAGCTGCCTAGTACACACCATCACCACCACAGCTTGTTTCATGACACCTTAAGCTACCTAGTACACACCATCACCACCACAGCTTGTTTCATGACACCTTAAGCTACCTAGTACACACCTAGTGTTTCATGATCCCTGAAGCTACCTGGTACACACCACCACCACGCTTCCCAGTACACGCCATTACTACCACGCAACCAAGTACACACGACCACCACGCTACTCAGTACACACGACCACCACCACGCTACCCAGTACACACCATCACCACCACGCTACCCAGTACACACCATCACCACCACGCTACCCAGTACACACCATCACCACCACGCTACCCAGTACACACCATCACCACCACGCTACCCAGTACACACCATCACCACCACGCTACCCAGTACACACCATCACCACCACGCTACCCAGTACACACCATCACCACCACGCTACCCAGTACACACCATCACCACCACGCTCCAGTCACCATCCCCCACGCTACCGTACACACCATCACCACCACGCTCCCAGTCACACCATCACCACCACGCTACCCAGTACACACCATCACCACCACGCTACCCAGTACACACCATCACCACCACGCTACCCAGTCACACCATCACCACCACGCTACCCAGTCACACCATCACCACCACGCTCCCAGTACCACCATCACCCCACGGTCCCAGCACCATCACCACCACGGTACCCAGTACACACCATTACCACGCTACCCAGTGCACACCATCAACACCACAGTACCCAGTACACACCATCATCACCACAGTACCCAGTACACACCATGACCCCCACGGTACCCAGTATCACCATCACCACCACGGTACCCAGTACACACCATCACCACCACGGTACCCAGTACACACCATCATCACCACAGTACCCAGTACACACCATCACCACCACGGTACCAGTACACTCCATCACCACCACGCTATCCAGTACACAACATCACCACTACGTTACCCAGTACACTCCATCACCACCACGGTACCCAGTACACACCATCACCACCACGCTACCCAGTACACACCATCACCACCACGGTACCCAGTACACTCCATCACCACCACGGTACCCAGTACACTCCATCACCACCACGGTACCCAGTACACTCCATCCCACCACGCTACCCAGTACACAGCATCACCACCACGGTACCCAGTACACTCCATCACCACCACGGTATCCAGTACACTCCATCACCACCACGGTACCCAGTACACTCCATCACCACCACGGTACCCAGTACACTCCATCAACACCACGCTACCCAGTACATAACATCACCACCACGGTACCCAGTACACTCCATCACCACCACGGTACCCAGTACACTTCATCACCACCACGGTGCCCAGTACACTTCATCACCACCACGGTGCCCAGTACACTCCATCACCACCACGGTACCCAGTACACACCACCACCACGCTACCCAGTACACAACATCACCAAAACGGTACCCAGTACACACCACCACCACGCTACCCAGTACACACCGCCACCACGCTACCCAGTACACACCACCACCACGGTACCCAGTACACATCACCACCACGCTACCCAGTACACACCATCACCACCACGCTACCCAGTACACACCACCACGACGCTACCCAGTACACAACATCACCACCACGCTACCCAGTACACACCACCACGACGCTACCCAGTACACACCACCACCACCACGCTACCCAGTACACACCACCACCGTGCTACCCAGTACACACCACCACCACGCTACCCAATACACACCACCACCACGCTACCCAGTCACCACCACGCTACCAGTAACACCCCACCACGCTACCCAGTACACACCACCACCCACGCTACCCAGTACACACCACCACCACGCTACCCAGTCACACCACCACCACCACGCTAACTGTCACACCACCCCACGCTCCAGTACACACACTCCGTTCCCAGTACGCACCACCACCACGCTACCCAGTACACACCACCACCACGCTACCCAGTACACACCACCACCACGCTACCCAGTACACACCACCACCACGCTACCCAGTACACACCACCACCACGCTACCCAGTACACACCACCACCACGCTACCCAGTACACCACCACCACCACGCTCAGTCACACCACCACGCTCCCAGTACACACCACCACCACGCTACCCGTACCGTCACGCAGCACCACCACCACGCTACCCAGTACACACCACCACCACGCTACCCAGTACACACCACCACCACGCTACCCAGTACACACCACCACCACGCTACCCAGTCACCACCACCACGCTACCCAGTCACACCACCACCACGCTACCCAGTCACACCACCACCACGCTACCCAGTCACACCACCACCACGCTACCCAGTGCACACCACCACCACGCTACCCAGTACACCACCACCACGCTCCCAGTACCACCACCACCACGCTGCCCAGTACGCACCACCACCACGCTACCCAGTCACACCACCACCACGCTACCCAGTACACACCACCACCACGCTACCCAGTACACACCACGACCACGCTACCCAGTACACACCACGACCACGCTACCCAGTACACACCACCACCACGCTACCCAGTACACACCACCACCACGCTACCCAGTACACACCACGACCACGCTACCCAGTACACACCACGACCACGCTACCCAGTACACACCACGACCACGCTTCAGCATTACTTCCCAAGATGAGCTTCGTTTGTATTAATTGTTAATACTTTATTATCTTCGATTCAGATGGGTTATACGTTGTTTTTATTATTACAATGAAGATGTGTTAAAGATCATTTTTTACATATCTCCTGTGTTCATTTTCTGATTATAACTGTTTGATTTCTATTTTATTTTCATTAAAAGGAGAAAATATGCGTTTCAGGAAATGGAACACACGTCTGCCTTCCTGGCGGTGGTGTTGAGAGTGATGCCGGTGGTGGTGGTGGTGCTGGTGGTGGTGCTGGTGGTGGTGCTGGCGGTGGTGCTGGCGGTGGTGCTGGCGGTGGTGCTGGCGGTGGTGAGAGTGATGCCGGTGGTTGTGCTGGTGCTGCTGGTGGTGCTGGCGATGGTGAGAGTGATGCCGGTGGTGGTGCTGTGCTGGTGGTGCTGCTGCTGCTGGTGCTGGCGGTGATGTTCACTGTGGAATATGTGAAGGTCTCTCCACATATACCTTTATGAATCTCTGCCTTTATGAATCTCTCTTTTGTGTGTTTACGTATCTCTCTCTCTCTCTCTCTCTCTCTCTCTCTCTCTCTCTCTCTCTCTCTCTCTCTCTCTCTCTCTCTCTCTCTCTCTCTCTCTCTCTCTCTCTCTCTCTTTTACTCAAACAGGTACTTCTGCGTGGCCTGTTTCCACCATTTACAAAAGGGGGTTATATTAACAGTACAAACGGGTTTTTTAACTGTAAATAAACGGCACATTAATAAGAGACAGCCCTGTACGTCTCGGGTGTGGTTGCCTCCAGGTATACAACAGCTAAGAGGTGGTATACCCGAGCAACATAACAACACCAGTATTATAGAACCAGAAACGCAATACCCGAAGAATGCATTAACCAATATCAGCATTACAGAATCTGGAATGGTATATTTGAGGAATATACAAGCCAATACAAGTATTGTAAGACCGGCGATAGTATGCTTGAGGAATATACCTACCATCGCCAGTATAACAGGAGCCTCTACCTTAGCAGTCGTGGGGCACGCAAAGTTGCTACCTCAAGGCTAATCCTCAAGTCAAAATTACAAACGGCAAACTTCGTAAATTCTCTCCGTTACACGCTACAACACTGCAGACACATTATAATATTTGTATTGCTCTGATTTAAAGTATTTAGAGAGAGAGAGAGAGAGAGAGAGAGAGAGAGAGAGAGAGAGAGAGAGAGAGAGAGAGACTGTCGTGGTCCAGACATCACATATACTTGCCACGATGGATCCAAGATGCTTAGGTCTCCAGGCTGTTGTCAAGAGAAAGGGCACTATGATCCTGGGTATATACATCGAGAGGTGTGTATCTCTTAGTGAATATACACTTAGATATGTGCATATCCGAACATATATACACCGAAAGGTGTACATCTCAGTGTGCAAATACAGAGATATGCATATCTCGCCAACCAGACTATATGAAGATTATTTCCTTAATGGGATTCCATTATTATTATAATTTGTGTTAAAACAGGATTATTATAATATATATGATTATTCTTAGAAAGACGGGGAAGCGTTAAGCCCGTAGGAGGAATGGAGAGGGGGGGGGGGGTCGTAGAGCGATAATCACCTTGAGCGTCAAACACCATTTCATACAACACAAAACAAATGAAGTCAGAGCACAACACAGTGTTAGACTTTATACTCAATTAAGAGTATAAAGGGTATTACTCTTTAGTCAAGGTATATATGTAATTATACTTATTAAAAGAGTGGGTTAGTTTAATATATATATAATTACCATTATCCACACGAGGGTAATTAATGGTATACTCGACATTACTTGTCAGGATAGAATTTGAAGAGCAGACAATCACAGCACCGAAATTTAAACTACTCACACATAACCTTCGCTTTGGAGACGAAATTCAGACGTTTCGGTCCGTCCCGGGCCGAACTGCGTTTTCTTAATGGCCCAGGAAGGACCGAAACGTTGTCTAATGTTTCCTTTCCTTCTCGTGGGATTGTATGTAAAATGAAAGTCTCATTTCTGACAAAATATGGTTTCGATCTCTGCTAGTTTTGGCAGTATTACTGAAGACATAGTAGTAAAGATGGTCTTGGAAGTATTACTGAAGACAAAGCAATAAAGTTGGTCTTGACATTATTACAGAAGAAATAGTAATCAGGATAGTCTTGACAATGGTGCTGAAGACCGAGTAATAAAGTCGGTCTTGACGATATTACCGAATATTAATAAAGATAGTCTTAGCGGTGGTACTGGAGCCAGACTAATAAAAGTGGCCTTTGCAAAGTAACTGGAGGTAATAAAGATAGTCAGGCTCTTTATTTTAGTCATTTGTATTAGGTCAGTTAATTTTCACCTTGCGTGGTTCACCTCTTATTACTCTCTTTGTTCTTCTTTGTGCTCTGTGTTTTTACTGTTCTTGTTTCTTGGCGTTGCTTTTTTTTTGTGTTGCTTTCGTTTCTTTGTAGTTTTTTGTCTCTTCTGAATTTGAGTATGTAATGTTTTTGTTTTCTTTACTGTTTTTTTTGTTTCTTGGTAATTTTGGTTTTGTTTCTTATAGAGTTTGTGTTCACTAGTGCCAGCAGTACTGTTGTTGTTGTTGTTATTTACCCACCACTACTGTTGTTGTTATTTACCCACCACTACTGTTGTTGTTATTTACTTACCACTACTGTTGTTTATTTCCTAATATTACCACTACTGTTGTTGTTTCCTAGTATCACCACTACTGTTGTTGTTTCCTAGTATCACCACTACTGTTGTTGTTCCTCAGTGCAACAACCACTACTGTTGTTGTTATTTCCCAGTGCCACCACTACTGCTGTTGTTCCTCAGTGCAACAACCACTACTGTTGTTGTTATTTCCCAGTGCCACCACTACTTCTGTTGTTCCTCAGTGCCACCACCACTACTGTTGTTGTTTCCTGGTACCACCACTACTGTTGTTGTTTCCTGGTACCACCACTACTGTTGTTGTTATTCCCCAGTACCACCACTACTGTTGTTGTTCCCTGGTAGTGGTGGTCCCGGAATACTGAACACGAAATGTGTTAATATTTGCCGAACTATTCCTGACCATCTCGTTTACCAGTCTGTTAAATATCCAATCTACCAGTCTACCGATGTACCAGTCTACTAGGATCTTTGTTTTGCCGTTCACTCGCGTCGACTCGTCAGAGACCAGTCTTGGGATACAGACTATCAGACCGCAGAACAAGACCACCGGGTGAAAGACCATCCAGGGGTTTTAATCTCTATGATTCCCGGGGTTCACAAACCACTCTGGACTACCTAAGACCACCAGATCAAAGACTATCCAGGGCTAAAGACTCTTTAACACCCATTCCTCTTGGTCATGAGGCTGTTACTCAGTCTTTCATGACGGAACAATAAGACTTGTGTCAGTCGTACGTCATGTTGCGAGACAATTTTCTCACGACGCTGCTGTTCCGGTGGGTTGACATGCGGTCCCCGCGCATTCGTAAATACGGTCTCGCATTCCTAATTGCGAGGTTGCTGGTGGGGTAAGGAGGAAGGGGTTAGGGAAGCCCAGAACATTATGGCTTCCGACGGGAGGTTTACACACACGAAACGAATCTTTTTAGTGTTTGGTGCTGTTCAATCTGTTCTTATATTTTCGTTTTTCGTTTTGTACTGTCATTTTTTTTTTCGGCTAGACCGACAACACTCTCACCCACCCTAAAAAGAACCCTCTCACCTATCCCACCCTCTCACCCACCATCCCTAACACCTACCAATCCAATGACCCACTCTTTCACTCAGCCACCCACTCACCCCACCATTGACCCACCCTCAACCTCTACTAATTTTCAACCTCCTAAACAATGGGCCAAATTACAGCTTCGTGTTGCAAATTATTTAACAAGCAATTACGCTATTTAAAAGGACACAAGTGCAACTAATGTGACATTTTATTGCTGCAACGTTTCGCTCTCCAAGAGCTTTATAAAGCCGTTACAAACAGTACATGGACACAGAGGGTATATATAGATTTAGAGTGAGGTGTAGTAATTGTATTACTAGTGGTAGTAGTAGTAGTAGTCGTAATAGTAGTGGTACTAGTAGTAGTAATAACACTAGTGGTAGAAAATTCAACTTGTACATGAGTAAAAAGGTTATAAAAGCGTATTGCTTGGATAGCATAACAATAGGTGGGCAGATATTTCTGTTAGTGGTTGGATTTGAGAAGACCTGTGACAGTGTTCCTCTACCGTTATGTTCTTGTGTAGTATTAGCAACAGCAGCAGCAGCTAGTGATGGCAGGTTTATTGTTTTGAGGAGGATTCTAGCAAGAATCCTCTCAGGCTATGGGTTCCTAGTTAGTTCTAGAGGTGGTGCCTCCCTACACATACATATATAAATATATGTGTACACACACACACACACACACACACACACACACACACACACACACACACACACAATATATATATATATATATATATATATATATATATATATATATATATATATATGTGTGTGTGTTTGTGTGTATGAGTTAAACATCACCACTGTCACCACTGACACCACTGACACCACTGTCACCATGAAGTGTCACTTGAGTTCCATTTACCCGACGAGTCTGACATCCGCTGACCCACCTTAACAACTCCATTACCAAGTGTTTTGTAGAGATTACCACTGACTTAGGAGCAAATTATCTTACTGAAATTAAATTATGTGGAAAAGACATAATAAGACTTGATTCAACAATGCGTATCTTTAAATAATCGTCAAATTAATACCCAGTTCTTTATTGTCGGAAGCAGTATTATGATCGTTATCACGTGCGTGTCGGAACACAGCACTGCTGTCGTGGTGTTCAAAGACACATTTAACCAGATTTCTTCTGTGTTCATAGACAGGTTTAGAAGAAATATCTTCGTGTTTTTTTTTTTTGGTTCGAAGACACGCTTAGATAAAAATTTCTTCCTGATTTGTGTTCTTAGACATGTTTAGCCAAAGTCTTCATGTTTCCTCTATGTATATTTCTCCCCGACATTGTTTGAAAGTTCCTAAAAGATGGTGCCTCTGAACTGGCAATCCCTATTGCTCACATAATAAATTTGTCCATCACCACTAATACAGTGCCAGATGGGTTCAAGGAGGCCAGAGTTACTCCTATCTTCAAGAAAAATAGTAGGTCTGATGTCAGCAACTATAGGCCTGTTAGTATACTCAGTGTAATATCCAAAATACTAGAGAGGGCGGTGTACTGTCAAGTAGTTAAATATCTTAGTGACAACAACATTCTTCATAGTTACCAATCAGGCTTTAGGAGATCTTACTCAACCGACACCTCCCTAATTAATCTGATGGATTACATGAGAACTGAAATGTCTATAGGGAACCTCATAGGAATGGTAACATTAGACTTGCAAAAGGCCTTCGATACTGTCAACCACAATATATTATGTAAGAAACTTCAAGCTATCGGCATAGGTTCCACAGACTGGTTTAAGTCCTATCTTAGCAACAGGAAACAAATTGTCAAAATCAACAAAACGGAATCAGAACCACTGCCGATAGCATGTGGAGTTCCCCAAGGTAGTATTCTGGGCCCTTTATTATTCCTGTGTTATGTAAATGATATGCCCATCAGTGTCAAGTGCAAACTCCTACTGTATGCGGATGACAGTGCTCTGTTAGTGTCAGGTAAAGACCCACAAGATATATCTAATGTATTAACACTGGAACTGGAGTCCTGCAGCAAATGGTTAGTAGACAACAAACTATCGTTACATCTAGGGAAAACAGAAGCCATACTCTTTGGCACGAAATATAAACTGAGCAGGGTAAATAATTTTAATATCTGGTGTAATGGGGAATCCATCACTTCAGTTTCCTCAGTAAAATATCTGGGAATCCCCTTTGACCCATGCATGTCAGGAGAATTGATAGGGAACAGTGTAGTAAAGAAAGCGAATGCCAGACTGAAGTTCCTCTACAGACAAGCACAGTGTCTACCTACTGAGGCTCGCAGGACCCTATGTCTAGCCCTTATACAATGTCATATGGACTACGCTTGCTCTTCATGGTACTCTGCATTGACAAAAAAACTGAAAGATAAACTGCAAATCACCCAGAACAAAATGGTAAGATTCATCCTGGACCTGGGTCCAAGAGAGCATGTAGGCCAGGATGAATTACAACAATTGGATATGCTGAATATTGAAGACAGAGTAAAACAACTTAAATTAAATCAAGTTTATAAAATTGCTCACAAACAGTGTCCAGAATATCTTGCTGTCAATTTTGTCAAGGCTGGGAACCAAAGCAGTCATAGTACTAGGGGGAGAGAGCACAACTTTGTAGTTCCCACAGTCAGTGGCCAGGCTTCAAACACCTTTTATTGTACAGCAATAAAGGAATGGAACAGACTGCCTGCACATGTCAAAGCCAGTCACAACATGAGCCAGTTCAAGAAGAGAGCCAAAAAGTACCTAATGAATGTAGCGACAGAAAGGGAGGAGAATGATTTTTTATTTTTTTAGTTAACACACATGTATATGTAAATAACTCTTTTTACCTTATTCCTAGTATACATATATCCTTTATAATATAATAACATATATATCCTACAATGTAAAAATTAAGGTATAAAAAGGACCCCAATGGAAATAAGTCACTCTGTCTGACTTTTTTGGGTTATCCTGGGTTCTCTACACATATGCTGCTATGTATGATAATGTATGTAAATGTATTTGTGTATACCTGAATAAACTTACTTACTTACTTACTTACTAAAATACACATTTTTTTTACTTTTTTTTTTTCTTTTGTTATTTTTCTCGGGATTTATTGATGGTATCACAGAAAAATGAGCTTACGACATGAACCCCCGTGAGTAATGCAGATACTGGTCCCACGAGTCAAGTCTCAAGGAACTGGTCCCATCAGTCAAGTCTCAAGGAACTGGTCCCATCAGTCAAGTCTCAAGGAACTGGTCCCATCAGTCAAGTCTCAAGGAACTGGTCCCATCAGTCAAGTCTCAAGGAACTGGTCCCATCAGTCAAGTCTCAAGGAACTGGTCCCATCAGTCAAGTCTCAAGGAACTGGTCCCATCAGTCAAGTCTCAAGGAACTGGTCCCATCAGTCAAGTCTCAAGGAACTGGTCCCATCAGTCAAGTCTCAAGGAACTGGTCCCATCAGTCAAGTCTCAAGGAACTGGTCCATCAGTCAAGTCAAAGTCCATAGTCAGTCAAGGAACTGGTCCCATCAGTCAAGTCTCAAGGAACTGGTCCCATCAGTCAAGTCTCAAGGAACTGGTCCCATCAGTCAAGTCTCAAGGAACTGGTCCAATCAGTTAATATTACCATTGACCCGCTTGATCAGAGTCTCAGGGGAACAATGTTTTTCTACACACTGATGTCTTAACATTACCACCGTCCCGCTTGATCAGAGTCTCAGGGGAACAATGTTTTTCTACACACTGATGTCTTAACATTACCACCGTCCCGCTTGATCAGAGCCTCGGGGGAGGGAGTATTTACCTTCCATTTCCCAGTCGTATTTCGATTTGATGGAAAGATTCGCATCGAGGAATTTGTCCAAGAAAACATCAAAATTTTTGCCTTCCTGGTCAGACTGAGACGTCATACACCTAACCAGATTTTGAGAGGAAGTAATGTTTGTGGTAACAATTTATGGAATACTCCGAGACTGAATACCTCGAGATGAGTAACATATTACTGTAAGTATTCTGACTACATGATCTTCTCTCACCCTGACCCTGTGATCCCTCTTTCTCTCACCCTGATCCTGTGACCTTCTCTCTCTAACCCTGACCTTGTGACCCCTCTCTCTCTCTCTCTCTCTCTCTCTCTCTCTATCTATCTTACCCTGACCCTGTGACCCCTCTTTCTCTCACCCTGATCCTGTGACCTTCTCTCTCTCACCTTGACCCTGTGAACCTCTCTCTCTCTCTCTCTCACTCAGACCCTGTGACCCTCTTTCTCTCACCCAGACCCCGTGACCCTCTCTCTCTCTCTCACCCAGGCCCCGTGACCCTCTCTCTCTCTCTCTCACCCAGGCCCCGTGACCCTCTCTCTCTTTCTCTCTCACCCAGACCCTGTCCCTCTCTCTCTCTCTCTCTCTCTCTCTCTCTCTCTCTC
>WNWK01002743.1:160000-167500 GCA_009830355.1 Cherax destructor
CTAGCAAGTGATGTAGTGGAGGCAGGAACCATACATAGCTTTAAGACGAGGTATGATAAAGCTCATGGAGCAGGGAGAGAAGGGACCCAGTAGCGGTCAGTAAAGAGGCGGGGTCAGGATCTGAGTCTCGACCCCTGCAACCACAATTAGATGAGTACAATTAGGTGAGTACACACACACACACACACACACACACACACACACACACACACTCTCACACACACACACCCTCTCTCACACACACACACCCCTCTCTCTCACACACACACACAGACACACACACACAGACACACACACACACACATACACACACACTCCACACACACACACACACACACACACTCACACACGGACAAAGACTACAAACCTCGGCAAAGGAGAAAGACCTTGGGGTGAGTATAACGCCAAACACGTCTCCGGAGGCACACATCAACCAGATAACTGCGGCAGCATATGGGCGACTGGCAAACCTAAGATTAGCGTTCCGTTACCTTAACAAGGAATCATTCAAGACACTGTACACCGTGTACGTCAGGCCCATACTAGAATATGCAGCACCAGTCTGGAACCCACACCTGGTCAAGCACGTAAAGAAACTAGAGAAAGTGAAAAGGTTTGCGACAAGGTTAGTTCCACAACTCAGGGATCTGTCTTATGAAGAAAGGTTGAGGGAAATAGGACTAGCAACACTGGAGGAAAGAAGGGTCAGAGGAGACATGATAACGACATACAAAATACTGCGGGGAATCGACAAGGTAGACAGTGTCAGGATGTTCCAGAGAGGGAACACAGAAACAAGGGGACACAACTGGAAGCTGAAGACTCAGATGAGTCAAAGGGATGTTAGGAAGCATTTCTTCAGCCACAGAGTAGTCAGGAAGTGGAATAGTCTAGAGAAAGATATAGTGGAGGCAGGAACCATACATAGTTTTAAGACAAGGTATGATAAAGCTCATGGAGCAGGGAGAGCAGAGACCCAGTAGCGGACAGCGAAGAGGCGGGGCCAGGAGCTGAGTATCGACCCCTGCAACCACAATTAGGTGAGTACAATTAGGTGAGTACACACTCACACACACACACACACACACACACACACACACACACACACACACACACACACACACACACACACTCACACACACACACACACACACACACACACACACACACACTCACACACACACACACACACGCACACGCACGCATATAAAACAGGCCTAGTGTCTAATCGACATGTGCCTAGGACAGAATGGTAACTAACTAACACACACACACAGAGTGGTCAGGAAGTGGAATAGTTTGGGAAGCGATGTAGTGGAGGCAGATTCCATACATAGCTTTAAGAAGAGGTATGATAAAGCTCATGGCGCAGGGAGAGTGACCCAGTAGCGGCCAGTGAAGAGGCGGGGCCAGGAGCTATGACTCGAACCCTGCAACCACAACTAGGTGAGTACAACTAGGTGAGTACACACACACACACACACTACTGAAGGACAAAATTTATCAATGTCATATATATTTCAGTAGATTTTTTGCGCAAACAGTTAGCATTCAACGTGTTCGTCTACTGACCTCCGCACCTCCCCCAGGGGCCCTCCCACGGGGTTCCTCTTACAGAGTACCTCCCACGTGGGGCCCTCCGAAGAGGCCTCCTCCCATGGGAATTCCTCCACCCTTCCTCTCACCAACCTCTTCCTCCCTGGGCTCTAAAACTCTAAACCCAGGAGAGCAGTGCCTCAGCGTCCGTAATAAACCCAGGAGAGCAGTGCCTCAGCGTCCGTAATAAACCCAGGAGAGCAGTGCCTCAGCGTCCGTAATAAACCCAGGAGAGCAGTGCCTCAGCGTCCGTAATAAACCCAGGAGAGCAGTGCCTCAGCGTTCGTAATAAACCCCCGAGAGCAGTGCCTCAGCGTCCGTAATAAACCCAGGAGAGCAGTGCCTCAGCGTCCGTAATAAACCCAGGAGAGCAGTGCCTCAGCGTTCGTAATAAACCCCCGAGAGCAGTGCCTCAGCGTCCGTAATAAACCCAGGAGAGCAGTGCCTCAGCGTCCGTAATAAACCCAGGAGAGCAGTGCCTCAGCGTCCGTAATAAACCCAGGAGAGCAGTGCCTCAGCGTCCGTAATAAACCCAGGAGAGCAGTGCCTCAGCGTCCGTAATAAACCCAGGAGAGCAGTGCCTCAGCGTCCGTAATAAACCCAGGAGAGCAGTGCCTCAGTCCGTAAACCCAGAGCAATGCCTCAGCGTCCTAATAAACCCAGGAGAGCATGCCTCAGCGTCCGTAATAAACCCAGGAGAGCAGTGCCTCGCGTCGTAATAAACCGAGAGCAGTGCCTCAGCGTCCGTAATAAACCCAGGAGAGCAGTGCCTCAGCGTCCGTAATAAACCCAGGAGAGCAGTGCCTCAGCGTCCGTAATAAACCCAGGAGAGCAATGCCCAGGTCCGTAATAAACCCAGGAGAGCAGTGCCTCAGCGTCCGTAATAAACCCAGGAGAGCAGTGCCTCAGCGTCCGTAATAAACCCAGGAGAGCAGTGCCTCAGCGTCCGTAATAAACCCAGGAGAGCAGTGCCTCAGCGTCCGTAATAAGTAATGGAAGTCCAATGTTTATTAGCAGTTTATTATAAGACTGCTGCAATTTATTTACAATAAACCTTCCGTCTATGCTTATAGCTACCTTAAGCCAACCGAATTTAGCAGGTTATGTAGGCATGAAGGCCATTGCCAACAACAGTCTGGTTGACCAGGCAGTCAATAATGTTTGACACATGGAGCAACTGCATGATGCAATCATGTCAACATGAATCTGGAATGTTCCCAAGGCCATAGCATGTTCCCAAGGCCATAGCATGTTCCCAAAGCCCTAAAATGTTTTCAAGGCTCTGAAATGTTCCCAGGGACCTAGAATGTTTCCAGGGCCTTGTTGAATCTATGCCACGAAAAACTGAGACTGTTATGGGGACAAGGAGTGGCTCTACTCACCATTAGAAGGGTGTACCTATTAAAATGGCCACTGAGTGTGTGTTAGGCCAATCACTGAGTACGCAGCCTCACCATAAAGAACACAACCTGGTGAAGCACGTGAAGACAGGCGAAATGGTCCGAAGGTTTGTAACCAGGTTAATTTAGCCATGTTGGTTTAGCACTAGAGTTGTGGAAGAGTGGAACAAGTCACCAAGAAGAGTCATCGAAGCTAACAGCTTGGGTAGCTCTGAAGAGATGTTAGACAAATACAAGACAGAAACTAGCATGGGACAATATACGTGTGTGTGTGTGTGTGTGCTGTGACACAGCTGGGGACTACACCGGTGTGTGGCTAGGCTGGTGAGGTAACACAGGCACAGCTACAAAGGTAGTGGGTGGGTCGCCTCCAACCTTAATAATCGCTTCACGTTCTTTGATCTGAATGATTCTCACGAGTTTGGCTTTTCATTTAAATATAATTAATAATAATAATAATGATAATGTAATATAATAATAATATTAGTATTATTATAATAGTTTGTGTTTCTCTGTTTTGCGAGGTGTCAGCACA
The DNA here is from genome assembly GCA_009830355.1 of Cherax destructor. Taxonomy (NCBI): domain Eukaryota; kingdom Metazoa; phylum Arthropoda; class Malacostraca; order Decapoda; family Parastacidae; genus Cherax; species Cherax destructor. The sequence goes on from WNWK01002743.1 coordinate 163,532, forward strand.
AATTTGATGAGGGGGGAAAGGGTGGACAGGAGGCAAAGAAACGAGGGTAATAAAAACGATACGTGACTCCTCCTCTCACTCCCTCAACCCCTGAGTCACCCCTCCCCTTATTCTCTCAACCCCTGTCTCACTCCCTCAGCCCCTGAGCCACCCCTTCCCTCATTCCCTCAACCCCTGAGTCACCCACACACCTGTAGATCTCCCCACACACCTGCAGATTTTACCATATACGTAAAACTAGATTTTCCTACACAACTATAGACTTTTCCATACCCTTGTAGATCTCACCAGTTAGGTCCCCCTCTCTCTCTCTCTTTCTCTCTCTCTCTCTCTCTCTCTCTCTCTCTCTCTCTCTCTCTCTCTCTCTCTCTCTCTCTCTCTCTCTCTCTCTCTCTCTCTCTCTCTCTCTCTCTCTTTTCGTAAATATTACTCGTCTCTCAAAGATTTTCACGGGTAAGCTTTCGTAGGGGAATTAGAGATAATATAGATTAATCTAATTAGAGGAGAGGAATACTAGATGTTTGTTAGCTCACACACGCACAGACAAATTCAAACTTTAAAATAAAACCTGCGAACAATACATAGAAGTTCGAAGGCGAGGCAAAAACTGGCTGCCAGAAATAAAAGACGCGAGTTGGGGAAGAAAATACTGAAGACATTAGACGTTACCTCACTGGCAGACATGATAACGACGTATAAGATTATCAAAGGATACGAAATAATGGATATGGAAGATTTCTAACCACTCGCGATAGTAAAAACAAGACTCCATGGCAATAAAATAAAGATGAAGGGGAAACCGATGGGTGCTAGAAATTTTTTTCCCCCCACAGATAGAGTGTTGAACAGTGTTATGAAAGCTCGGAGGAGACTGTGACAGAACGACGACCAGATACTTTAAAATATATTTATTTTGTTATTTAGATGGTGGAGACGGGACACCACCAGCACAAACTAGCTACAAACACTGAAGACAGGACACCACCAACACAACTCTGCTGCTTTTACTACAAACACTGAAGCCAGGACACCATGATTTTAGCTCCGCTCCTGAAGCTAGAAATCAGTAACTGGTCACTATCACATAGTGTAGCAGACACCTCTTGTAGTGCACATTATAATTACTCATAAGTATATTTATAGTTTTCTTCATGAAAGACATATTGGCTATTACCACACCTCTTTCTGAACACAATTCAATTAAAGGCTCTCCACTGTCCTTTGCACCTGGCACTCCAAACTTTCCTGCTGTGCCTTTTAAAAGAAGAAGAGGAAGAGGAGGAGGAGGAGAAGGAGAAGGAGGAGGAGGACAAGGCAGCGAGGAAGACTTACTAACACTGAAGGAGACAGTATGGCGTGCTGTGGTTCCCTGTAATCACACCAGACAACCACTCATATTGATGAAATTAGCATTTTCTTTCGTCCTTTTGTTATGGAGGAACTCTAGACCAAGACGTCATTAGGTCTCAGACCCTTCTGAGGTTACGTTTGCCAAACACCTGACGCTGCGTCTCCTAGCACCTGAAGCTACCAGTGGGATCTCACAATCTTCAAGTCTTTCTTCAGACTCACAAAAAGAACGAGAAAACTTTGAATAAAACTCGGATCCCCCAAAGATTCTGTGAGAAATCCTATATATATTCCTTTAGGAAATCTTTTGATATTAAGGGGAAACCCTAATATATCTCGCGAACACTTCAGATATCGCAAGGAATCTTTCAGATATCTCTATGAATCCTTTAGATATCTCGAGGATCCATTCAAATATCTCAGGGAATCTTCACGATATCTCTTGAAATCCTTCAGATATCTCGAGGAATACTTCAAATATCTCGAGGAATACTTCAGATATCTCGAGGAATACTTCAGATATCTATTGAAATCCTTCAGATATCTCGAGGAATACTTCAGATATCTCGAGGAATACTTCAGATATCTCGAGGAATCCTCAACATATCTCGTGGAACCCTTCAAATATCACTGGGAAATATTAATGAGTCTCGTGAAGCGTGTAAATCTTACTATACCAATAAAAAAAATGTATTAAAAACGCAGACACTATTCGTAAACAATTGATACAATTTGAAAACGTGAAGAAAATACAATCAAGACCTTTAAGCAAACTGAAGTTATCCTGAGGAAGAAGAAAATACTCTTGAAATTTTCAAAAAATAAAAATGATAAGCGAATATCAGAGGAGATAAAAGATATCAAAGGTGATAAAAGATATCAGATGTGATAAAAGATATCAGAAGTGATAAAAGATATCAGAGATGATAAAAGATATCAGAGGTGATAAAAGATATCAGAGGTGATAAAAGATATCAGAGGTGATAAAAATATCAGAGATGATAAAAAATATCAGAGATGATAAAAGATATCAGAAGTGATAAAAGATATCAGAGGTGATAAAGATATCAAAAGGTGATAAAATATATCAGAGGGGATAAAAGATATCAAGAGGTGATAAAATATATCAGAGGTGATAAAAGGAAATAATAGTATAATAAATGATTATTTACGAAGTCCCGGGGAGAGGCCAGGCCTCTCCTGGCAAGTGTGTTGACATTTGGTGTCTCCGGAGGGATTCAGGTCAAATGTGTGTTTATGAGAGTCTGAACGTGGCTTACCAGTGTGTGGAGAGTTCTTCATGGTCTCTCAGTCTTGAATCCTCGGAATTATATTGCTTCGAGCTGCTGGCGGGCTACGTTTAATTTACACGACGACAACAGTTCAGTTTTAGCTGACAATGAGTAGTGACAAGTCTCTAAATCACATCGTTGCTTTAGAATCAGGGAAATTGTAGTGTGTGTGTATGTGTGTGTGAAAACGAGAAGAGAGAAGGTTGGTTGGTACAAGAGCAGTGAGGAGGGGACAAATTGGCGGATATTGGAAGGCTGATGGTCCCACCAGGGTGGTGGAAGGGTGGGGACAAGAACTCAGGATTCTACATTTTTGTATATTTAAGCAAATTAAACCGGTGAGACATCTTTGTGAATATTGTGCACGAAGATGAGTGCCAGCAGGTGTATAGGGCCAAGATGAGTGATGCCACATGTGTGATGACTATACCATGGTCCAGTCTGAGTTACCCATAACTGGTCTGAGTGTATGAAGCTGTTGTTCTTTGATCCCGTCCCAAACTCTTCCCCCATCCATCAAGGACATGCACACGGACTACTCTCAGGACAACAACCATGTGAGTTTCCATACTGCCCCATTATTTTCACACTAGAAAATTATGTTAAACAGAGTGAATTTTCGGTGACATTTTAAGAGAAAAGAAATTTATCCCGTAGGACGGTGGGTGAATGAGAAGACGTCTCTATTCCTGCCACCCCAAGGGGCTCCAGTCACTAAGTCACTCCCTCCTTCCCATACACCAGTGATTCACTCTACCCATACTATGCATATGTATTCCCTCACTCCTGCTAATCTAGCAATGTCACAAACCGTGTCAAGTACCCGGATTCCTTCTAGCCAGGAAGTGCATTGTGACACTCAGGGACGAGACATTTGCCAGGGATCAAATATATATTTTAACATGTTCCTTCAACACTGCAAGTAATTCTCCACACATATAAACACAATTCACTCGACTGGTTACTCTCGCAGAAGCTTCGAATTGGCTGCATTTTATAGTTTTAAAGTAAACACTGAGGAATACACTAAACTCTGGTGACAGTTTGATTTTGCCAGAACTCCTTTGTTTTTTTAGGTAGACTTTTCGAATACAGATATTTGCAAATTATAGTCTAGCAAACACCCTCATTGTGAACCTTTTCTGATGCTTGCGCTGTCTTTTTCAAAATATTTTGAGTCTACAGAAGATATTCATCAAGTTTAAATTATGGTACATCCTATTTGCATTATTTCTACCTATACTATATTTATTTAATTCTTTAATCTTCTAAAATACGAAGCTGGAATTTCATTATGGTCAGTTTAAATAAATATTTGTGTTATTTC
>WNWK01002743.1:172500-182500 GCA_009830355.1 Cherax destructor
CAATCACCATAAGTGGACCCATAGGCATTACCACTTAACTAGGACCTTACCACTTAAGGAGGACACTTTCACTCTAAATTCGCTATAAATCTTGGAAATAATGGTATATAAGTGTACATAAATCATTCCGAGTGGCACATGACTTGAGTCTATCACTTTGTCAATATCTTCGAGACGGTCCAGGCGAGGCACTGGTGTGGTCTTGGATGGTCCAGGCGAGGCACTGGTGTGGTCCTGGATGGTCCAGGTGAGTCATAGTAGTGGTCGTGGACGGTCCATTCGAGTCACTGGTGTGGTCCTGGATGGTCCAGGTGAGTCACAGTAGTGGTCGTGGATGGTCCATTCGAGGCACTGGTGTGGTCCTGGATGGTCCAGGCGAGGTATGTATGTGGTCTTGAATGGTCCACGTAAGGCACTGGTGTGGTTCTGGATGGTCCAGGTGAGACACAGGTATGGTCTTGGATGGTCTAGGCGAGGCACTGGTGTGGTCCTGGAGACGGTCCAGGCGAGGCACTGGTGTGGTCCTGGAGACGGTCCAGGCGAGGCACTGGTGTGGTCCTGGAGACGGTCTAGGCGAGGCACTGATGTGGTCCTGGAGACGGTCCAGGCGAGGCTCTGGTGTGGTCCTGGAGACGGTCCAGGCGAGGCACTGGTGTGGTCCTGGAGACGGTCCAGGCGAGGCACTGTTGTGGTCCTGGTTCTCACGCTCTACAACAACATACTCACACGTGGTCACCAGTTCTCACATTCTACGGCAACACATTCACACACATGGTCACTGTTTTTTTACACTTATGAAGCGCTCAGCAAATCCCAGAAAATACAACATGTTTCTGACAGTACAACTGCATTACCTTGGGTGAGCCTTCTCTTTGTGTCCATTAATCCCCAAGTTCATGTGTCATTCCAGTGCTCCAGAAAAATAAGCCATTGGCTGAAAGATGGTGGTGGTGTGCTTAGACCATCAGGAAACGACACAATGTCTCCCGACAAGGGGTCGTAGTCAGATGACGACCAGTTCAGTGGTCTAACATGCTCTGGTCTACCCTGGCTACGTCCCACATCTTATTCAAACAGGAGAGGCTCGCTACATGGTGAAGACTAAAGAGGATTTCTTGATAATGTTATTAGATAATGTTTACCCTCAAAGGCGAACTTTTGTATGCTCACCTTTGTATTTCCCCTTAATAAGCTTCAACAGGCGGAGGATCGAACCTTCATAACTACCTTCGTTGAATGACTCACACAAAACACACAACCTAAAACTGCAATAACTAATGGAGGGGCATAGCTAAACAAGGTAAGAAACTGCGCAAGAAAACCAAAAAAAGAAACAATGGGAAATAAAGGATGCTACACAACAAAAGCTTCAACAAAAGTATCTTGTTTCATGTTTTTTAATCGTCTTATAGAACGTGTGAAATTAGTTTATGATCTGTTGTTGTCATGGTCTGCAATACTTGGAAAAGGAAATGACATTCAGAAAAGAACAGAAAATTTTCATGTTTTTAGCTGGGAAAAAGATGATCCTTGTGCATGTATGTTTGTGAGTACTGAGGTAGGGAGAGTAACCTGGTATTAGGTGATTCTCACGCAAGATAACTTATTGATATAAGTTGACCTGTAGGATCACCTTTCGACATAAGTTGACCTAGCCTGAAATGACCATCTGACGTAAGATGACCTATGCAAAGTGACCTGCATCAGGTCACAAATAACTTCCCGTGTCAGCAAAAGAGCTACTTTATTTGATTTTTTAAACATTAAGATACAATGGAGCGTGAAAAGTACAGAGGAAAAAACTTGCTGAACAAGTTCGCGGAGGCTGCTGACAGGCTCGCCAAAATATCTTAAAATATTTTGTCTATTGACAAGGGAAGCGCTAAGCCAGGGGAAATGGGAGGTAATCAGATTTAACCTAAGAAAGGCGGGAAGCTTGAAGTCCTTACAGATCACTAACCTTCCTCCAGCATCACAGCACTTCCCCTTGAAGATAAAAGATATCGAAGACATTTATGTGGTCAGGGAATGTGACTATGTTTGCCATAGACGCCTCTGTGGCCACCACGTCAAAGATTTACCAAGACGGACACAGTGTTTCACAACACCTCAGCGATCAAGTGGCAGAGAGAAACGTCTGTGCTTGGTCTACAACCTCTTGTGTCACCCTCAAAAGTACCACGTGTCGAGTCCGGCAGTATGGTAATTCCATTGTCTTTAGTGGACGCTTTTACGAGGTAAATGATAGTCGCGTCACACCACCACGCTCCACCTACGACACTCACTTCACACATTCTTCGCATATTTTAGAAATTAAACGAGCCTGAAAAGAAAAACAAAAGTGCATGGACGAAACATTTCGAGGTTGGACGAACAAATTCTTGGCTTGACGAAAGTTATCATGGTAGGACGTAACATTTCATATTTGGGGGAAATATTTCGTGGCTGGATGAGAATGTACCTTCTGCGTCAGAAGTAAAGTGATTTAACGTCTTGCTTGTGTGTAGAAACTTGGCTATTTAGCCTCGGTGTGGCAGATATGGTAGTGAGGATAAGCCAGGTTGAGACCAGGAGCCAGACATCACCCGAGGCAGCCAGGTTGAGACCAGGAGCTAGACAACACCTTGGAAACCAGGTTGAGACCAGGAGCCAGACAACACCCGAGGCAGCCAGGTTGAGACCAGGAGCCAGACAACTTTTGAGGCAGCCAGGTTGAGACCAGAAGCCAGACAACTTTTGAGGCAGCCAGGTTGAGACCAGGAGCCAGACAACACCTGAGGAAGCCAGGTTGAGACCAGGAGCCAGACAACACCCGAGACAGCCAGGTTGAGACCAGGAGCCAGACAACACCTGAGGAAGCCAGGTTGAGACCAGGAGCCAGGCAACACCCGAGGCAGCCAGGAGCCAGACAACACCTGGGGCAGCCAGGTTGAGACCAGGAGCCAGACAACACCTGGGGCAGCCAGGTTGAGACCAGGAGCCAGACAACACCTGGGGCAGCCAGGTTGAGACCAAGAGCCAGACAAAACCTGAGGCAGTAAGGAGATACCCTGATAGTGTTGTTTACACACTAGCCTGTGAGCTTCAGGGCTCTCCTGCCATGGCGTCAAGTCCTGGCCGTTATTTAAGACACACTCAGTACACAATGAATGTGACTAACTTTCCAACTGTAAACATTTTCAACTGAGAGCAAAAGTCTGTACAGGAACGAGAGTTTGTTGTATAGAACATGAGTTTGTTTTTTAGTGAATGACACTATAGATTATACCTGACGTGGCACTTTATAAGTGTGTAACTCTTCATAAGTGTGTAACCCTTTATAAGTAACCTGAGGACAAGTTCTACAGTAGGCACTGTACAGTACATCATGAAAAAAATACCACAGTGATAATAGGAAATAAAACCTGAGCGCTTTCATGTGCTTACACACATCTTCCTTCCTCTTAAGATATGTTTGTAGGCACATGAAAGCACTCAGATTTTATTTCCTATTTTCATTGTGGTATTTTTTTTCATTTTTGCAATCACGCGTTTTATTGTAATTTCTTCCATAATATATCATTATCATTCCAGACGATCAAGTGAAATATGTTGCCAAGTCCCCTCTTAAGTTTTTTTTTTCAACCTTGAAAAATAGTTCTCGCATAGAAGACACAAATAAAATAAGCTTACTAAATTTTTGGGTCACTGATGCAAATCTTGATGTCAATATTTTTTTTTTCTATACGGAACGATTATTTTAATTTAGACTTATTCTAATATTCACGTCCATCGGATACATCATACTTTTAAAGGCTAATAAAAGGGATCACCCAAGAGCATCGTGTTATCCTGAAATTGTCAATCCCCTTCAGGAAAAATGGCTTGAGTTTAAACCAAGAATGATGCATGTCGATGCTCCATCACCAAATATTCATGTCAGTATTCTCTCACGAGGTAAAACTATTGTGAAGACTTCTAACATCTCTGACTCCATCGCCGTGTTTTTATGGAGACCATTGAACCTCACTAGTGGGCAGTGGCCAATTACCCTCTTCTCTCTTCTAAGTGGACTTGGACGTTCGGTGGGAAAAAGAGGAAAGGGTGAAGGTGGTTAGTTGCTCTTTCTGCCACGAATCAGGGCTGTGCTAAGGGAAAAAACCATAATATTAAGGGCTTGCCTATTCCTTAGCCATCAGTGGAAACCCTTGGAGTATTTTTCCCTGGAAAAGTTCTAGCGAACCATGACGAACATTGACGAGGGATTTACCACTCGTCAATGGGCCGAAAACTCACAACCAACGAGGCGAAAACTGAAAAAAAAGCTTTAGAACGATCTTCACCTGTTCCAGGAATGGTGGTAAAAGTGGCTGATGAGGATACAAGGACAGACATAGTCTACCACCTGAGATAAAAACACTTCAGTGAGTCAAACACCGACAGAGACCTTGGTAGAGATTTATTATTATTTTTTTTTATTATTAACACATCGGCCAATTCCCACCAAGACAGGGTGGCCCGAAAAAGAAAAACTTTCGTCATCATTCACTCCATCACTGTCTTGCCAGAGGGGTGCTTTACACTACAGTTATAAAACTGCAACATTAACACCCCTCCTTCAGAGTGCAGACACTGTACTTCCCATCTCCAGGACTCAAGTCCGGCCTGCCGGTTTTCCTGAATCCCTTCATAAATGTTACTTTGCTCACACTCCAACAGCACGTCAAGTATTAAAAACCATTTGTCTCCATTCACTCCTATCAAATACGCACACACATGCTTGCTGGAAGTCCAAGCCCCTCGCACCCAAAACCTCTTTTACCCCCTCCCTCCAACCTTTCCTAGGGCGACCCCTACCCCGCCTTCCCTCCACTACAGATTTATACACTCTCGAGGTCATTCTATTTCGTTCCATTCTCTCTACATGTCCGAACCACCTCAACAACCCCTCCTCAGCCCTCTGGATAATAGTTTTGGTAATCCCGCACCTCCTCCTAATTTCCAAACTCCGAATTCTCTGCATTATATTCACACCACACATTGACCTCAGACATGACATCTCCACTGCATCCAGCCTTCTCCTCGTTGCAACATTCATCACCCATGCTTCACACCCATATAAGAGTGTTGGTATAACTATACTCTCATACATTCCCCTCTTTACTTCCATGGACAAAGTTCTTTGTCTCCACAGACTCCGAAGTGCACCACTCATCCTTTTCTCCTCATCAATTCTATGGTTCACCTCATCCTTCATAGACCCATCTGCTGACATGTCCACTCCCAAATATCTGAATACATTCACCTCCTCCATACTTTCTCCCTCCAATCTGATATCCAATCTTTCGTCACCTAATCTTTTTGTTATCCTCATCACCTTACTCTTTCCTATATTCACTTTCAATTTTCTTCTTTTACATACCTTACCAAATTCATCCACCAACCTCTGCAACTTCTCTTCAGAATCTCCCAAAAGCACAGTGTCATCAGCAAAAAGCAACTGTGACAACTCCCACTTTGTATTTGATTCTTTGTCTTTTAACCCCACACCTCTTGTCAAGACCCTCGCATTCACTTCTCTTACAACCCCATCTATAAATATATTGAACAACCATAGTGACATCACACATCCTTGTCTAAGGCCTACTTTTACCGAGAAATAATCTCCCTCTCTCCTACACACTCTAACCTGAGCCTCACTATCCTCATAAAAGCTCTTCACTGCTTTCAGTAACCTACCTCCTATTCCATACACCTGCAACAGAGATAACAGGTATAAAATACCGACACAATGGAAAAATAAACACATATATAGTATATTTGTTTTTATTGACTACGTTTCGCACATTGAGTGGGTTTAATCAAGTCACAAATAGATCTACCCAGGTAGATCTGTTTGTGAATTGATAAAGCCCACTGTGTGGGCGAAACAAAGTCAATAAGGAATCCCATTGTACTGCATTTGTGTTTATTTTTCCAGAGGCCTAGGTGTTAGCATCTGAGCCTACAGGTGGCAAGCAACACAGACAGTGCACTCTCAACCAGCAAACATGCGAATGACATTCAACCAAAACAAATAAGTAAATTCCAACAGCTAAATAATTCCAACATTTCGACTGAAAAATAATTCCAACAGGTCAGTAATTCAACCAGTGAATAATTCTAGCAGGTAAATACCTCAAACAGGACAATAAATCCACCAGATAAATAATTCCTAAGGGCAATAATTCAGTTCAATAATTACAGCCGGTAAGTAACCCAAACAGCTAACTCCATCAGTTAATCAATTAAAATCAACCAAATTCGAACAGGTATAAAACTGGAGCAGTCGTCGTAATGCAGTGTAGAGACCACCGACGGTGTGTAGGTGCCAGACACACATTGAGAGTTATGTCCACCAGGGACGAAATGTCTTCACAGTAAAGACATTTCTTCTTTATTCGGAGACGAAACTCCTACACAATAAAATGTCATAGCCGGCATGGTGAGTCTTGTTTACATACTAGCAATGGTTGTAGCGTGTGAAGCAGTGCTAACTTCAGACTAGTAACAACCAGCATACAAGTCTCCGTTCCCCCTCACACGTAACACTATAGGTAAATCAGAGCTGTGTGTTCAGCAACGCTAGTCCACCAGGCAGTCTTATATTGTTTGGGAATTTTCGAATCAGCTTCACTGAATTGTTTATTTTTTTATGCTTCTGGTTGGTCGGTCGAAGGTGTCAAGGGCAGTTTTGGGAATTGAGAGGAGAGAGGGAAGAGTGTAGAGAGGGAGGGAGAAGAGAAGGCGAATGTGGAGGGGAGAGGGGAGAGGGGGGCATCATGTGTTGGTGAAATTTAGAAAATTCCTTAGGAAGGAGGCGTCTTGAGTGATTTTTTTCCCCCGCGATCGAGGTGAGAGAAAGAGACCGAAATAGAACGGAGGGATGGAGGGGACAGTGGTGAGATGAGAGGGGAATTGGGTCAGACAGTGGTGTAGTGGGACGTACTTACGTGTAACAAGGTGTAGTGGGGTGTAGATAAACGCCTCGTGATACACCCAACTAGTATTTCCATTTGCTAAATTTCTCTTCGTCCTCCAGACAACATTCCTTCACCCGGGTCTATTACCCAACACAGACCCTTCACCCGGGTCTATTACCCAACACAGACCCTTCACCCGGGTCTGTTACCCAGCACAGACCCTTCACCCGGGTCTGTTACCCAACACAGACCCTTCACCCGGGTCTGTTACCCAACACAGACCCTTCACCCGGGTCTGTTACCCAACACAGACCCTTCACCCGGGTCTGTTACCCAACACAGACCCTTCACCAGGGTCTGTTACCCAACACAGACCCTTCACCCGGGTCTGTTACCCAACACAGACCCTAAACCAGGGTCTGTTACCCAACACAGACCCTTCACCAGGGTCTGTTACCCAACACACAGGTCTGAGACAGAAGACAATATTTTAAAGAATAAACGTATAACGAAACCAACGCATATTCATTCCAGTTCATCCCTGTTATATTCACCTGTTTGTACTCACCTATTTATATTCACTTGTTTGTACTCTCCTATTTTTATTCACTTGTTTGTACTCGCCCATTTGTACTCGCTTATATGCAAGTATTTATTTCTTCTCACTTATTTGTACTCACCTGTTTGAGGTTGGAGGAGTTGAGTCTTAGCATCTTAAATGGCCGCCTTTGGAATTCACTCCCTAGAAATTTTGTGGGTCTTATTTTACCCTATTTTATATATGTATGAATGTATGTATGTATGTACGTATGTATGTATGTATGTATGTATGTATGTATGTATGTATGTATGTATGTATGTATGTATGTATGTATGTATGTATGTATGTGTGTGTGCGTGTGTGTGTGTGTGTGTGTACTCACCTATTTGTACTCACCTATTTGTGGTTGCAGGTGTGTGTGTGTGTGTGTGCATGTGTGTGTGTGTGTGCATGTGTGTGTGTGTCTGTACTCACCTAATTGTGGTTGTAGAGGTCGAGACTCAGCTCCTGGCGTGTGTGTGTGTGTGTGTGTGTGGTGAGTGTGTGTGTGTGTGTGTGTATGCATGTGTGTGAATACACATGAGTCAAAGTATGTGCGTCTTATTGTATTAACAGACATACATAAATGGTTTGTACATAGTAGAAACTCATCACGTCAGCCAAAATAAACTTAATATTTAAAAAAAGAACTGGGCCCAGGAGCTGGAGGTCATTTCCTTCAAATTCAACTAGGCAAAGATACACACACGTAAACACGTTTAAAGATATAAATTAAAGAGTGGAAGAGATAGTTTATTCACGTAGAATAGAAGGAGAAAGTTGATCAACGATGTTTATACGTCTGAGGAATGGTTGGAAGGAGGTGAAGGAAACGTCTGAGGAATGGTTGGAAGGAGGTGAAGGAAACGTCTGAGGAATGGTTGGAAGGAGGTGAAGGAAACGTCTGAGGAATGGTTGGAAGGAGGTGAAGGAAACGTCTGAGGAATGGTTGGAAGGAGGTGAAGGAAACGTCTGAGGAATGGTTGGAAGGAGGTCAAGGAAACGTCTGAGGAATGGTTGGAAGAGGTGAAGGAAACGTCTGAGGAATGGTTGGAAGGAGGTGAAGGAAACGTCTGAGGAATGGTTGGAAGGAGGTCAAGGAAACGTCTGAGGAATGGTTGGAAGGAGGTGAAGGAAACGTCTGAGGAATGGTTGGAAGGAGGTGAAGGAAACGTCTGAGAATGGTTGGAAGGAGGTGAAGGAAACGTCTGAGGAATGGTTGGAAGGAGGTCAAGGAAACGTCTGAGGAATGGTTGGAAGGAGGTGAAGGAAACGTCTGAAGAATGTTGGAGGAGGTGAAGGAAACGTCTGAAGGATTCTAACGTAGATGTCAGGGAACTTCAGGAGGATTTAGACAAACTCAATTCCTGGTCAGAAAAGTGGCAGATGCAGTTCAATGTAGATAAATGGAAGGTACTGAAGCTCGGGAGTGTCCATAACCCAAGCACTTATAAGTTAAATAACGTAGAACTTAGCCATACAGATTGCGAAAAGGACTTGGGGGTTATGGTAAGCAGCAACCTTAAACCAAGACAGCAATGCCTAAGCGTACGTAATAAGGCAAACAGATTACTGGGATTTATATCAAGAAGTGTAAGAAACAGAAGTCCAGAGGTTATATTACAGCTTTATACATCGTTAGTAAGGCCTCACCTAGATTACGCAGCTCAGTTCTGGTCTCCATATTACAGAATGGATATTAATTCGTTAGAAAACATTCAGCGTAGAATGACTAAATTAATACATAGCATTAGAAATCTTCCCTATGAAGAAAGATTGAAGACCCTAAAATTACATTCACTTGTAAGACGAAGAATGAGGGGAGACATGATCGAGGTATACAAGTGGAAAGTGGGTATTAATAAGGGGATATAAATAAGGTCTTGAGAAAATCTCTCCAAGAGAGAAACTGCAATAATGGATTCAAATTAGATAAGTTTAGATTTAGAAAGGATATAGGAAAGTATTGGTTTGGAAATGGGGTAGTTGATGAGTGGAACAGTCTGCCTAGTAGGGTTATTGAAGCAAGGACCTTGGGTAGTTTCAAATTTAGGTTGGATAAATTCATGAGTGAGAGGGGTTGGATTTGAGTGGGAATTGCACATGAGTAAATAGAATTATCAAAGCTCATTTCTTGGGTAGCATTTAAGATTGGGTTGAACAAATATTCTGTTAGTGGGATGGAATGTGAAGGACGTGCCTAGTATGGGCCAACAGGCCTGCTGCAGTGTTCCTCCATTCTTATGTTCTTATGTTGGAAGGAGGTGAAGGAAACGTCTGAGGAATGGTTGTAAGGAGGTGAAGGAAACGTCTGAGGAATGGTTGTAAGGAGGTGAAGGAAACGTCTGAGGAATGGTTGGAAGGAGGTGAAGGAAACGTCTGAAGAATAGTTGGAAGGAAGTGAAGGAAACGTCTGAGGAATGGTTGGAAGGAGGGTGTGAAGGGGGTCTTGGAATATAGTAGCTTGTGTATCCAGCAA
>WNWK01002743.1:190000-196310 GCA_009830355.1 Cherax destructor
TAAAGTGAGCACATAGGTGCCTGACCCTCTGAAGTGAGCACATAGGTGCCTGACCCTCTGAAGTGAGCACATAGGTGCCTGACCCTCTGAAGTGAGCACATAGCTGTCTGACCCTCTGAAGTGAGCACATAGGTGCCTGACCCTCTGAAGTGAGCACATAGGTGCCTGACCCTCTGAAGTGAGCACATAGGTGCCTGACCCTCTGAAGTGAGCACATAGGTGCCTGACCCTCTGAAGTGAGCAGAAGTTGGATAATATCTTTTGACCTGTCAGGTGAAAAGTATGAAAACAAGGTCATTGTGGGGATGAACATGGTAGTTATTATGGTGATGAACATGGTTGTTATTGTGGTGATGAACATGGTAGTTATTGTGGTGATGAACATGGTAGTTACTGTGGTGATGAACATGGTAGTTATTGTGGTGATGAACATGATAGTTATTGTGGTGATGAACATGGTAGTTATTGTAGTGATGAACATGGTAGATATTATGGTGATGAACATGGTAGTTATTGTAGTGATGAACATGGTAGTTATTATGGTGATGAACATGGTAGTTATTGTAGTGATGAACATGGTAGTTATTGTGGTGATGAACATGGTAGTTATTGTAGTGATGAACATAGTAGTTATTGTAGTGATGAACATAGTAGTTATTGTGGTGATTAACATGGTAGTTATTGTAGTGATGAACATGGTAGTTATTGTGGTGATGAACATGGTAGTTATTATGGTGATGAACATGGTAGTTATTGTGGTGATGAACATGGTAGTTATTGTGGTGATGAACATGATAGTTATTGTAGTGATGAACATGGTAGTTATTGTGGTGATTAACATGGTAGTTATTGTAGTGATGAACATGGTAGTTATTGTGGTGATGAACATGGTAGTTATTGTGGTGATGAACATGGTAGTTATTGTGGTGATGAACATGGTAGTTATTGTGGTGATGAACATGGTAGTTATTGTGGTGATGAACATGGTAGTTATTGTGGTGATGAACATGGTAGTTATTGTGGTGATGAACATGGTAGTTATTATGGTGATGAACATGGTAGTTATTGTAGTGATGAACATTTAGTTATTATGGTGATGAGCATGGTAGTTACTGTGGTGATGAACATGGTAGTTATTGTAGTGATGAACATGGTAGTTATTGTAGTGATGAACATGGTAGTTATTTTGGTGATGAACGTGGTAGTTATTGTGGTGATGAACATGGTAGTTATTATGGTGATGAACATGGTAGTTATTGTGGTGATGAACATGGTAGTTATTGTGGTGATGAACATGATAGTTATTGTAGTGATGAACATTTAGTTATTATGGTGATGAACATGGTAGTTACTGTGGTGATGAACATGGTAGTTATTGTAGTGATGAACATGGTAGTTATTGTAGTGATGAACATGGTAGTTATTGTAGTGATGAACATGGTAGTTATTGTGGTGATGAACATGGTAGTTACTGTGGTGATGGACATGGTAGTTACAGTGGTGATGAACATGGTAGTTATTGTAGTGATGAACATGGTAGTTATTGTAGTGATGAACATGGTAGTTATTGTAGTGATGAACATGGTAGTTATTGTGGTGATGGACATGGTAGTTACTGTGGTGATGGACATGGTAGCTACTGTGGTGATGAACATGGTAGTTATTGTGGTGATGAACATGGTAGTTACTGTGGTGATGAACATGGTAGTGATTATTGTGATGAACATGGTAGCGATTATGATGAACACACGGCAACAGTGCATGGTAGGGATTGTGGTAATGATCATGGTTTCAGAGAGCATGGTAATGATTGTGGTACCATGTTTGAATGGTAGCTGTCAGTCCTTATGCAAAATGCTGTATGCACACGTGCCTTGTCACCGCTGTTGATACGGTGTCACCACTGTTGACACGGTGTCACCACTGTTGACACGGCGTCACCACTGTTGACACGGCGTCACCACTGTTGACACGTTGTCACCACTGTTAACACGGTGTCACCACTGTTGACACGGTGTCACCACTGTTGACACGGTGTCACCACTGTTGACTCGGTGTCACCATTGTTTACATGGTGCCACCACTGTTGACACGGTGTCACCACTGTTGACACGGTGCCATCACTGTTGACATAAGAGAAAATGAAGAGGACTCACGCTAGCCGTGACTCGTACAGACACGACACGACATGACACAGACACGAAACGACACGACATGACACAGACACGACACGACATGACAGATACGACACGACATGACACAGACACGACACAACACAGACACGACACGACATGACACGACACACACAACACAACAAAGACACGACACGACACGACTCGACACGATATGCAACAGACACGACACGACACAGACACGACATGACACAGACAGACATGACACGAATACGTCAAAAACTCTAATTATATGGTAAGACGTGGTTCAGGGAACATACCAGCTGGCATAAGAGTTGACAGAACATGACCAGACCAGCTGGAGACCAGACCAACTGGAGACCAGACCAAATGAAGACCAGACCAGCTGGAGACCAGACCAGCTGATGACCAGATAAGCTGGAGACCAGACCAACTGAAGACCAGATCAGCTGGAGATCAGACCAACTGGAGACCAGACCAGCTGAAGACCAGACCAGCTGTAGACCAGACCAGGTGGAGACCAGAACAGCTGGAGACCAGACCAACAGGAGGCCAGACCAGCTGGGAACCAAACGAGCTATAGAACAGATCAGTTGTAGACCAGAGAAGTAGACAAGACCAGCTGTAGACCAGACCAGCTGTAGACCAGACCAGCTTTAGACCAGACCAGCAGTAGGCCAGATTAGACCACTCTCCCTTACCCGTTTACACGCTCCCTCACCCTCCAACAATATACCGCCAACACTCTCCTTCACCCTCCAACACTCTTCCTCACCCTCCAACACTCTCCCATACGTTTCAACACTCTCCATTACCCTCCAACACTCTCCCTCACCCTCCAACACTCTTCCTCACCCTCCAACACTCTCCCTTACCCTCCAACACTCTCCCTCGCCCTCCAACACTCTTCCTCACCCTCCAACACTTTTCCTTACCCTCCAACACTCTCCCTCGCCCTCCAACACTCATTCCCTGTTTCTCCTTGTTTAACAAGTTAATTCTCTCTGACACTCACCTGCGCTCCTGTGATAAAACTCTCACACGCTAGATACTGAGAAGAGGGGAGGGGAGAAAGTGGAGAGAGAGAGAGAGAGAGAGAGAGAGAGAGAGAGAGAGAGAGAGAGAGAGAGAGAGGGCAGAGAGGGAGGAACGTGTTTACGTGTAGGTACATAGTTAAATTTGCCAGTGTTGAGATTTGTTCTCAAGGACGGTCTACCTTATTACGTTATGCTTATGCATTTTTATCTTACAAGTCTTAGTTTCTATGTCTGTGTCTTACAAGTCTTAGTTTCTATGTCTGTGTCTTACAAGTCTTAGTTTCTATGTCTGTGTCTTACAAGTCTTAGTTTCTATGTCTGTGTCTTACAAGTCTTAGTTTCTATGTCTGTGTCTTACAAGTCTTAGTTTCTATGTCTGTGTCTTATAAGTCTTAGTTTCTATGCTGTATTTTACAAGTCTTAGTTTCTATGTCTGTATCTTACATGTTTTATCTTACAGGTCTTAGCTTGTGTGTGTATATCTTACAGGTGTATATCTTACAGGTGTATATCTTACAGGTGTATATCTTACAGGTGTATATCTTACAGGTGTATATCTTACAGGTGTATATCTTACAGGTGTATATCTTACAGGTGTATATCTTACAGGTGTATATCTTACAGGTGTATATCTTACAGGTGTATATCTTACAGGTGTATATCTTACAGGTGTATATCTTACAGGTGTATATCTTACAGGTGTATATCTTACAGGTGTATATCTTACAGGTGTATATCTTACAGGTGTATATCTTACAGGTGTATATCTTACAGGTGTATATCTTACAGGTGTATATCTTACAGGTGTATATCTTACAGGTGTATATCTTACAGGTGTATATCTTACAGGTGTATATCTTACAGGTGTATATCTTACAGGTGTATATCTTACAGGTGTATATCTTACAGGTGTATATCTTACAGGTGTATATCTTACAGGTGTATATCTTACAGGTGTATATCTTACAGGTGTATATCTTACAGGTGTATATCTTACAGGTGTATATCTTACAGGTGTATATCTTACAGGTGTATATCTTACAGGTGTATATCTTACAGGTGTATATCTTACAGGTGTATATCTTACAGGTGTATATCTTACAGGTGTATATCTTACAGGTGTCCTCAGGTGTGAGGCTGCGCAGATGAAGGAGGGGGTCGAACCTCTTGTCATTTGCAGGCACGACCTGTTACACTTGTTTCCTTCCCTGTGGTCGTTGTCGTGCTTATCCTCAAAGCTGCGTATGATGAGTATTTCACCACCTTCTCCTCCTCCATTTCCTGACGACTCTGAGGTTGAAGAAGTACTTCCTAACATCCCCGTGACTCGTTTTGCTTCTTTATCTTCCCTCTGTGTCTGTGCCCTTCTTTTTTACCGTTTCCCAACACTGGAAAAGTGTTTCTGTCTTTTACTACTGAATCCTCTGAGTATCTTGTACGTCGTAATCATGTCTCCCCAATCATTATCTATTTAATTACATCAGTTTCATTTAGTTTTTCCACAATAACATTTTCCTAGGGTCAGGATCTAGCCACCTCGTAACAAACATCTGCTCTCTTCCCATGTTTTTGGCATGCTTTACCGTGTTGAGGATCCACCCTGGTGCTGCATCCTGTGTTGAGTCTGATATATTTGGTATGTAGGCTCATTAATGAGTCTTTAATGGGCCTAATATATGTGGTATGTAGGGTCATTAATGAGTCTTTGATGGGCCTGATATATGTGGTATGTAGGGTCATTAATGAGTCTTTAATGGGCCTGATATATGTGGTATGTAGGGTCATTAATGAGTCTTTAATGGGCCTGATATATATGGTATGTAAGGTCCTTAATGAGTCTTTGTGAAGAACCTGAAAGCTAATCTTAGGCTCACTAGTTCTCCATGGCATAATTATAAAGATATTCACTTGATGTGCACGTCACCTCATGCACTGTGCTGGGTACCATGCTCATGCACTGTGCTAGGTACCATGCTCATGCACTGTGCTGGGTACCATGCTTATGCAATGTGCTGGGTACCATGCTTATGCAATGTGCTAGGTACCATGCTCATGCACTGTGCTAGGTACCATGCTCATGCACTGTGCTGGGTACCATGCTTATGCAATGTGTTGGGTACCATGCTCATGCACTGTGCTAGGTACAATGCTCATGCACTGTGCTGGGTACCATGCTCATGCAATGTGCTGGGTACCATGCTTATGCAATGTGCTAGGTACCATGCTCATGCAATGTGCTAGGTACCATGCTCATGCAATGTGCTGGGTACCATTATCATGCACTATGCTAGGTACCATGTTCATGCAATGTGCTAGGTACTATGCTCATGCAATGTGCTAGGTACTAAGCTCATGCACTGTGCTGGGTACCATGCTCATGCAATGTGCTGGGTACCATGCATATACAATGTTCTAGGTACCATGCTCATGCACTGTGCTAGGTACAATGCTCATGAACTGTGCTAGGTTCCATGCTCGTGCACTGTGCTAGGTACCATGCTCGTGCACTGTACTAGGTACCATGTTCGTGCACTGTGCTAGGTACCATGCTCGTGCACTGTGCTAGGTACCATGCTCGTGCACTGTACTAGGTACGATGCTCGTGCACTGTGCTAGGTACCATGCTCATGCGCTGTGCTAGGTACCATGCTTGTGCGCTGTGCTAGGTACCATGCTCGTGCACTGTGCTAGGTACCATGCTCGTGCGCTGTGCTAGGTACAATGCTCGTGCACTGTGCTAGGTACCATGCTCGTGCGCTGTGCTAGGTACCATGCTCGTGCACTGTGCTAGGTACCATGCTCGTGCACTGTGCTAGGTACCATGCTCGTACACTGTGCTAGGTACAATGCTCGTACACTGTGCTAGGTACCATGCTCGTGCACTGTACTAGGTACCATGTTCGTGCACTGTGCTAGGTACCATGCTCGTGCACTGTGCTAGGTACCATGCTCGTGCACTGTACTAGGTACGATGCTCGTGCACTGTGCTAGGTACCATGCTCGTGCGCTGTGCTAGGTACCATGCTTGTGCGCTGTGCTAGGTACCATGCTCGTGCACTGTGCTAGGTACCATGCTCGTGCGCTGTGCTAGGTACAATGCTCGTGCACTGTGCTAGGTAC